>JAQIVZ010002875.1:0-17329 GCA_034700945.1 Arrhopalites spinosus | reverse complement strand
ATCAAGGAAAATGAATGTCTGAATAATAAATTAACGAGAAATGAATAAAATAAAAATCATATTTTCCAACAAGTCTCTGTCATATTCAGTGTGAATATTATTCATCATCAAAGTTTTTTACAACGTCGTTAGACGAGTAAAAGAAAATTCATATTTATTTTAAATGTACTGATATCAGTATATGTATTACATAGTCTTATGTATATTGTGGTACAGTTTTGTAAAGTATCTCATCCAAATAATAAAACATTGAAATGAGTATTATTCCTGGTGGTGAAAGAAAGTGAGTGACTACTTCTTTCCTTCGGGTAAATTCAACACTTTCATCTGAATCAAGAAAATTAATAAAAATCAAAGCTCTGTAAACTTTCTATTTACTGATTATTATTATTATTTCATAGCAAAAATTAAATTATGAAGATAGTTTTACTAACCTTGATATTCTTATAGAAAGCAAGTGGATCCTTGAACGGATACTGCTCCTTGAGACCACTGGAAGAGTTCAATTCTTCTTGAGTTGATTCAAGACCTATTTGAACGAGCATTATGTAGTCAGTTATTTTATTATTATTACAATTTTAATGACAAAAGTAAGCTTGATATTAAATATATGTACCAGCATTAATTCTATTAGCGTCTTCATTGAAACGTAAAACTCTAGTTTCCTGATCCGTTTCCTCTGTATCACCATCTCCAGCTTCCGCTCGTTCAACTGAAATTATACTATGAGCTTGAGGCTCGGTCAATTTAAAAACTGTAATGACTGATCCAAAAATAGACCCATGTTTCCCTTTTTCTTCATCTTCCCTGATCTCCTCAAGACATTCAAGTACACGATCCTTTAATTTTGTCTCATACTCTGGATTAGATTTGACAATCCTAGAAAATAGTACAATGATAATAAATGAAATTATTAAAGAAACTGTAGGATTTAAATATTTCAAAAAATGAAACGTTATAGTAATTTTTAATGAATTACCAAGTGGCAAAATCCAATAGAGATATAAAAGTCAATTGTTTCACACGATGATACTCTCTGTCATCAGAATAATTGGCAATCAATGAGACGAATGAATACACAAGATCATACTGTTCTTGATGACGAAGGGAAAAGTTTGTAAATGCAGAATGGCCCTTGTCAATTGTGTGGATTAGATGATGAGAGAATCGTTGATAGATGACTGATGGCACAGGATTTCGATTTCGAGATGAGATGGGTTTTAATTTATCCTCATCATCAGGAATCTCCTCTTGTGCATTTGGTAGTTCAAACCCAGGCACTTTTTGAAGAACTGAAAACAATTGTTGAAAGGCAAGCTCCATGTAGTCAAAATTTTGATCACCACTTCCATCCTTACTTTGTCCTTCATTTCTGCTTAAATGAATGAAAACTTGATAGAGAATTTCAATCAAATCGTCCCATTCCATAGGTGATGTATTTCGAATAAGATTCGCGACATCTTTGCTTGTTGGTGTCAAGTCGTGTTGAGCTACAAATTTTCCACTCTTTAACAACTCTTGAAAAATGTCCCTAGATTCAGTCTTTCGGATATAGACTAATATTTTAGAGACGAGATCAATATCATCCAGTAATTGTACCATCTTTTTTGATTCAGAATCATTTGACTTAATGAGACTGGGACAGAATTTTCTCAAATTATCAGATATCTCTAGACATTTATCTCGAACAGGATATATATCCATGGCTTTAGACCAAAATGTAACTCTTGTGAGTCCATTCAGACGAAAGTAGGTTTCCTTGATAAACTGACCTTGAGATGGATTTCCATTGACTGTTGAGCTCTTTCCAGTTACAAAATTTACCAGGGATCCATAAATATCGACAAGGAGTCCAATCTTGTCATTGGATTCAGTCTTATTAAATGTCACAATCATACTGTGAACAATGGCTGAGAATTTATCTGTTGTGAGAAAATTATTACGAAGGAGATGTGGTACAAATTTGGCCTGTCGAAATAAAATTAATATACATTATAACAAGCACTGTTGCAATTTATGTACTGTACAAAGATTTACAGTACAAAGTAAAGTACAAAGACCAGAGTTTCTGTACTAAGAATTTAGGCATTAATAATATTTATATTTTTTATGTACCAGTTTTGTTTGCATATTTCTCATTGTATCGTCCGTGACTTGCATACAAATTTCCTTTAAGCAATACTCGAATAGATTTGAGATGCAGCCAGTTTGGTCCAGCGTAGTAGCGATTGGCAATTTCCAAAAACAACGAAGGGCGTCCAGGACTTCTACACCACCTTTGAGATCAAAAGAATTATTCAATTTCAGTCAATTTGTATTTCATTCACAATGTCTTATTTAAAATAACAATTTGTACAATAATAAAATTTTACCTTTGGGAAGTTGCATGGTCCGAAGGAGAAGAGTTTGGCAAGCAAGTTTAGGATTTTGTAAAGTTAGTCGTTGACACCCTCTGATACACTGTAAAAAAAATATTCCAAATTATCATTATGAGCAAACATTTTTTCTTCTGAATATTGAGACCTTCTAAATAAAATTAATAATATGCAACTTGATAGGTTACAACAAGTTAAAAAAAGACTTACATTGAGGGACAACTTTAGAGTTACTGGGTCAAAACTGCTATCAGCTCCTAATTTTGCAGAAACATCATTGAGTTGAGCTTGAAAGTCCTTTGTACAAAAGCCAGTATGAATTTCCTTTCTGAAGAGACGACTTACAATCTGATCAAATTCTTGATTTAATTTTTCATTCGTAATGACTAGAGCCAGCAGTATCTCCTTCAATTCTTCCTCAAGAAGACTATTAATTGAATAAAGTTTCGAAATTTTCTGGACAATCTGTAATCCAATTTGTAAATCTACTTTTGGAACGATCACATCTTGAGCCAAAGAATAGCCCTCAGGGGTGGACAGTGCTTCCTCATAGTTGAGAAATTTCTCAAACCAACTACTTTGATGATGAGCATATTTTAATTTGGATGATCTGAGGACTTGAGAGAATTCTGAAAATTTCATATTTCGAGTATCATAGTCTTCACAACGTATCTTTGATTTGTACTGTTCCATACAGCCAGTAAAATGTAAAAGTCCTGTACTCATCGGTGTTGAAGGAGGACACAAGTTTGGAATATTTCGCTTGACAATAAGACTAGTCAAATAGGCACAATCCCCCATATAATGAATCACTTTTTGAGCTTTTTTGGGTAATTCATCCAACCGTTTAAGACTATTCTTCTCTCCTTCAGTACGTTCTAGTTGATTAAGACGCTCTCCAATATTTTTGACAAAGTCTTCGACTGGAGGGAAAGTCGTCGGGTCCACCTTTTGACAGTCAAACATGGATTCAAATGCCTCAACCGTGTCCATTCCCAAATCACTTGATGGATTGAATGTTGGGTCAAATTTCAATTCTCGAATAGAGTCTGAAATTTCTGAACTACCCTCATAGTCTACTTTTTTCAAACTTATTATTCCAGCTAGACGTACAAATATTTCAGTTCTAGCAAAGGCTGTCATCATATCATACGGTAAATTGTGAAAAGTCTTGAGCAGCAAGTCCCATATATTTTGATAGAAATCATCTTGAGGCTTAATTCGTACTAACTGAGCTGCTGTTGTAAGATACAAAAGCCATTCTTTGACAGTAAGCCGTTCTTCTTGTTGTAAGCCATTCACAATTCGGTCAACTGCCATGGTCAAGAGATTCCGAGCAAATTGTAGATGACTGATGGTAGAAATCATTTGTAGGAAATATTCATGAAACCGGATGTAAAAAACGGCTTTAATGTAGTAGGAAGAGTCAATGGAATCATAGTCTATGTTGACCAAAGAAAAATAGTCTGGTCTTGACTTTATCTCTTCAACTTCTGGCAGGTCAAGATGAAAAAAGTACAGAATATGAGCTAGCCATTTTGATTTTGGATCCTCCTTCAAAAATTCACTTGTCCAGTGAAGTATATCTTGGGCCGTAAATCTTTCCGGACTGACAGCTATTTAAAAAATCATATCAACAATTTAATTTAATGTTAATTAATTAACAAGTCACTGAGGAGTAATTATTTTTGACTTACACGTGGTCCTCAAGTAATACCGGATAGCATTAGTGGTTCCATTTGACAGGCAGACAGTCTTATAACTAGACACAATGGACTTGCTCATGTCAAGTTCTTTGACTGGAGGTCAATAATGATGAATTTATTAAATTCAATTTAATGACCTTTTAGTTAAAAATGACGAAACGAAAAAACGAGAAAAAGCTCACTGAATTCGCATAGCTCACTGAGCATAGACAGAGAGAGAGCCATAGAAGAATTAATTGAGCACGTCATTTGAGTAATTTTTCGAGTCAAAGTCATGCGAGAGGAAAAATAAATAGAATTCTGTGAAAAATTAATTGAAAATTTAAATTATGAAGTGTACAGTCATCAGGGAAGGGAAATGAGTTATATTTCAAGGGAGATAAAGTCTCAATTAGACTAATAATGAATTGACATTTAAAATACTTTTATCGTTCTCCTTTTTCTAAACATGTCATCTCGAACGGTAATTCGTCGTCATTTACCTTATTTTCGGTCAGAATTAAGTGCGTTAGTTGGGAATTTGAGTCTGAGTGTGAAATGCATTTGTGTGACCGTAATTTGCTCCTACTTGTTATCTTACTATGAGCCCTTGGGTAAGACATATATTTTATTTTAGTACTTTAATCAAAACACTTTTTATTACCCATATTTATGTGAGTCATACTAATCAAAATGTAGAAACAATGTCATTTCATTTAATATTTTTATTTACATTTTGTAGTGGATGCTCTCAGCATCACACCAGGTCATCTACTTCCTCCATCATTTCGAATTTGGACACTATTTACAAGTCCGTTTTTAGAAATACATCTTTGGGAAGTTTGTGTGGATGTCATAACAGTTGGTCTTTGTGGTGAGTGTCTTTTCTTTAATTATGGTATTGTAAGCAACTATTAAAATGACAAACTATGATCTTTGAGATGTGACTTGTCCCTTTTTTATTTGTATTCTCAACTTGTGAGAATGTAGTGTAACATTAAAACTATTGTAAACATTATGGTAGATTAATAACATTTCTTGTTTTTTCTTTGCCAGGCAAGTTAATCGAGCCACTATGGTTAGTAAAATAATATCGACTACAAATTTGTGATAATGTTGATGATGCCAATTTATAATTAATGTGTGTATTATATAGGGGTGCAAAAGAGATGATTTACTTTTTCTGCTTCGTCAATTTAAATGTGGCCGTACTCAGTGTTAGCTACTACCTGTTTCTTTATGCTGTAACTTTTGACACGGCCATGTTATTCGACTTGAAAATACATGGCCTGGCTGGTTACATTGCTGCTGTTTCTGTAAGTATTAAAAAATTACATCTTTTTAGTAAATGATAGTAAACATTAAATACGTCGTAGTATTTAAGGACATGTTGATTATACCTTGTTTTTTTGTGGTTTTACAGTGTGGTACGTCATCATCAATTTACATTACAGAGAATCTTGTCTAATGTCTTACTTTGAAAGAACTCTGATATTCTTCTACTAATTCTTAGTATCATAATACTGAATAATTAAATATCATCTCAGGATTTTAAATACATTTTAACATATTCTTTTAGCTGTCAAGCAAATTATGCCGGATCATGTTTTGCTGAGGTTGCCTTTTGCAAAAATTACAAATCGGTAGGATAAAAGATTTCTTGTCATGTACCTATAATGAACAAGGAGTGGAGGTAGTTTTTAATGTTATTGTGAACTGTCATTATTATTGTTATTGTAGAAACGTTCCATTGACTGTGGTCACAGTGTCAATAATTACATGGGCAATCGGCCTTTTAGAGGGCACGTACTGCACAATGTTTACAAGCGGCATCATAACGTCTTGGATCTATCTTAGATTTTATCAACGACATAGGTAACTGTAAAAATATACTCATTTAAAGTTTTATTGAACATTTCTAATTCATGCTTTCTATTATTTTTCTTTGTAGTAATGGAACCAGAGGAGATATGGCAGAAAATTTCACTTTCACAAGGTACTTATAATTGCTTGTCATTTTTTTACATAATTCTACTTAATATATTCAAGTTAATTGCATGTATAACTCATGTCAAATTTTTCAATGATTGTTTTTTTTAATTACAGTTTCTTTCCAAATGTACTTCAACCGCCAATATCAGTAGTTGCAAACTCAATCTTTCAATTTTTTGTCAAAATTGGAATGTGTAGAAAGCCCGTGAAGCGTTTTGCCGACACTAATTGTGGACCATCTTCCATTTCTATCACACTACCAGGATCCGAGCCTGGTGACGCCGAAAGGCGGAGGTAATAGTTGTATTCAATATGTACAACGTATTTAATATTTAAAAAGATCATGTCTAAAGTTTTAATAATTTAAAAAATATAGACAAAAAGCACTCAAACTACTGAGTGAGCGATTAGAAGGTAGTAGTAAATCGGACGAATCGAAGAGACCGTTGATGAGACCAGAAAGTCCAGAGGATTCTCAACAGTCTGATAGTAAAGGTGCAAGTTTGCATACAGCTGGAAGTTTAAGTGTTAATATGAGTTCTTTCGTTCCTGCCTCGTCTTCTAGTGTCAATATTGGTGGTAGAAAGGACAATGTCGTGATTCCCGTGTCCAATGAAGAATCATTATGATTAACTCAAGATACGTGAGCAAGTAATCAAGTATATTTACGAAAGTAGAGGAGATAGTGAAAGAACGAAAGGTTACTATATATTATATATATATATATCAATGTACTGTATATGTCTGTAACTGTTTTACAAAGTTTTATCATTGTCATAATAATTATACTGTTTGCAATGTCATTATTAATAACATGAATCATACATATTATTGATAGTGTATAATATTTATATCATAGTTCATTCTATGTATATTAATATTATATATTTTAAATCGTTACTATTCTACTCTGAGAATTATTTATAATTTTTTGTTATTATCATTCATATTAATAGTAACAAAGTATACAAAAAAACCAACAACACCAGTCCATGAAACAAAAAGCAGAATCTGAACCAGACGAAATGTAATAATTTATATAATAACATTAATAACTTATATGAAACATGATCTACATACTATGAACCCAATAAATAACTAAGGTATACTTGTTCAGTTCTTGATCTTAACTCTTGATGATGATAAAAAAAATCCAGGTGACCAGATGATTTCGCTTCGACAAAACAAATATTTAATTAAAAAAAATTATAACATAATCTTTAAGTATAAATATTCCAGTCTGTGAGAAAAGGGCTATTTATAAATAAAATGCTAATATAAACGATAACTTATACACTTTGCGGTACAACACAATGGAAAAGAAATTAGTGTCAGCAGTATAATGTATGTACAGTTCTTTTCTAAAATAAAATTGTATCTCTGTATTTAAATCTTTAATGGGCTAAAAACACTCTGCAAGTTTACTAAGTAACTTATCATTGGAATAAACCACAATGTCAAATATTTGCTCATAAAATGAATTTTTTTCTCATTGACTTGATTTGTAAATTCATAATTATTCATTATTTTGAAGAATTGTAATTATTTCTGGAATTCATAGAAGACTCAAGATGCTTTTAATTCTCTCCATGCCTTTTTATGTAGGTACATACTATAAGGGAGGGGTCAATGACCTCTGAGACTGGACCTGTCGTCGCTATAGTGAGAAATAATTTTTTTTGAAATCGACATGGACATCCTCCTTTTGGCCCAATCTCCGCCTGTTCTATCAAGATGTCAAATCAAATGACATTTTCTCTCTTCATTTGCCACGGACAGTTCGAGCGAATCTGACGTACGTTAATCTTTCTCTTGTGACAATTTTTTCTCTCTCGCCAGTGCCTCAAAAAATCTCATTTTCACCTCTCTTTTAGTACTGGTAAGTGAAATTTCTTGAAAATTTTCAATTCTATTGTACCCTTCAGACCCTTGACTGTCGAACAAGTTACTCATAAATTAAAAATTGACGATTATTATCTCAATTCTCACTCGTTCAGATTTTTCATTTAATTTTACAGTAAAAAAATTTATTTATTATTTATTTAATGACAAAATGTATACCTTAAATTTCAGAGTACTGTTGACTGTGTGTATAGTGTGCTAAAATGTCTCCGGAAAATTCAGTTCAAGTTTTGACAGAAGCAAAGAGTAATAATTATCAGGTTGTGGCTTTTGCCTTGGACTTGACGGGTAAAAAACTCATTGATGAAATCTGCCATATTTCTGCTTATCATGGACCCAGTACTGGATTCGATCAATATGTCATGACCTACCGTGATATTAGCCGTTCATCTGTTCGATCTCATGGAATTCGAATCTACACAATGTTTGGGTAAATTATTTAATTATTTAATATTAATTTGTCAAATTAAATTAATTTTTGAAAGTTTCCACAATTTTAATTAATATTTAACAATAAATTATTAATTTATTTCTAGTAAATATCGAGTACTCAAAGACATGAACACAATGAAGACTCTCCACACAAAAAGTGAATACTCGACCCTGAACGACTTTATCAAATGGTTGTCAGATCAGAAGGGTACATCGGAGGGCATCATATTGGCATACCATGACAATGGTGCTGAAAGAGTGACCCCTTTTCTCATGGAAGCCCTAGAAAAATATAATCTCACTGAAGAATTTTTCAAAATTGTCAAAGGCTTTGTCAACAGCAGTATTGTAGCCTCAACCCATCCTGATATTAAAGGCCGCTCTTTGGCTCTTCGTAGCCTCGCTCGCCGTCGTAAGTTTTTTTAATAGACTTGTACAATTATAATTACATTTAATTTTAATTGTTACAACATTCTTTGTAATTATAGTTCTCGGAGAGGATGATAAAGGTCAAAAATCAACAGACAAGGACAGTGCAGAGAAAGATGGACCAAAGACGGATGCCAGGGACAGTAACGAGAAGAAGACTGACAAGAAAAATGACAAATCCAAGAATGACAAAGCTGACAAGTCAAAGGCCAATGCGACTCGTGAAAAATCAAAATTGAGGGATCAAGAAATGAGTACAGTACAAAGTGCCAAATTCCGAGCTCTAACGACCTACAAGCTATTACAAAAATTTGTTACCACCTCCGACGAAGTTTTTGGTGATGAATTACTCAAGTTCTTGACTACCAAGGAAGAGGTATGTAAAAATATAACTAATTTTAGTATCAAAAATTGTTGTCTTATTATGAAAATAATAATTTTTATGTCTTCATTGTACAGGCAATGCAAATCCTCAACCGACAACGTGAACTGGCTGCCAAAGTCCGTTCTCTTCGACCAATTTTCGTGGGTCGAATTCGAACAAACCCACGGGAACGAAGTCGAGCTGTAGTCCTTCGCCGGTATCTCATTGAAGCAGCCTTGGATTATGAAACACTGAAAACTGCTTTCGAGACGGGGTCTAGTAATGCCATCATTAAAATGGTGGAGGAAACATCAGCCAAGAAAAAGAAACAGGTGAGTATTTTATAAGAAGTACACTATCTGTTCTACATGCACTCTATATACATTTCAACTTTTATAATTTAAATAATGTTTATTCCATGTCTCTGTTTAGCACGTTGACGAGTTGGTTAAACTCATTGCCAGTCATTTCAAGGGAGATAAGGAGCCAAAGAAAGATAATGCCAATGCAGTGGCAGGTGATGGTTCTGGAGATCATGTCAATGGTCACCCACACACTGACACGGGCTCCTCCTCCGAGTCTGAAGAGGAATTTGAGGAGGCCACTGAAGATTCAAATGAACAACAATAATTTAATTAATATTTAGTATATTCTCTTTTGTCATGACTCTAGTCTCTTTCATGTAATGGATCAGTACTCTTGAAGAATCAATTGGGAAATTGTACAAAGTTTGTTCATTCTGTTTCATTTTTAAAAAATACTACTAGAAACTGTTATATTTATGCTGATTGTTAAAAATTTAAATGTTTTATGGTTTAACATAAATAATGTGATAAATTAGAGTTATAATGTCTTATGCGTTGTAATTAAACACTTTGAACTCTTTAGAGTTTATGTGAACGAATTAACTAATGTACCATCATAAATTTTATTGTAAATGCTTGTTCTTCAGTGTAAAAGTTAGCTATTTATATAAAAAAAACTAAATATTAACTTGTATAGATTTACTCCTGTATGAATCTAAATGTCAAATCAATGAAACAAACAAATTTCTTAATTGGAATAAACCTTTTCAGTGTGAAATGAAACTTTTGTACTTGTAAATGATTCAAGCATAAATCATAAAGAGTAGGTACCTACATAATTAAAATTCAACTTTATTAGTTACTTATTTAAAATAATCTTCATACTCTTGAGGAATAGAATTGATATCACTTTTTGAAATATCAGAGTTTCTTCTTGACCGCCACTCTAAAATAATTCCATCCTTACTCTGATGAAACTCTAAATCCGACGGTTTCTCTTTATGGCCTTGTTGACTCTTTTCATTCTTGTCTAAATTCTCTGACTGACTCATGGTATTCTTTGCTGTTGATGAGGATATTGGTGACAATGTAGGATATTCTAGAATGATTTTGCTTTTTGAAGATTGTTTCCTCATTGAACTATTATTAAATAAAATATCTGATTCTTCCTTGTCCGATGTAGGTTTCACTAAATTGGTACTATTATTCAGTTTAAAATGATTATCTTTGTCCTTCTCCTTTTCAAATCGTTCCTCTTCTTCATCTTCAGTGTACAATTCCTCCAGGGAGTCTGTCCCATTTATAGGACTACTCTGTTTGAGAAGAAGTTTAGAAGCGGGGGTGGGTTCCTCTTTCCATGGATGATAGGCTACACCTGGAATTCGGGCACAATCTACTCGGGGATTCGTTGGCGATTCCCTTTCCATTGCTCTGATTTGAACCGTTTCAAGACCATCAGAATTTGCACATAGAATATGTGCTAATGTTGTTTTCCTTATCATTTGAAGTTGGGCTAAAGACAATGGGGAGAAATATAAATATTAATTAGTACTTTTTTCAAAAAAAAGTGTAAATTAATTAATTAATTTTACCTAGTGTAAACGGCTTCAATTGAATGTTCCCTTCATACCAAAAACGATCCCCTTTTCTAAGTCGATTAAATTGATCTACCAGTAGGCAGGCAAATACTGGTCCAACCATGGCACCCTGTATGGGCGTCTCAGCTAGTCCTCCAATGTATAAGTCAATATCTTCAACGGATCTGTATAAACATAAATACAATTTACTTAAATGCATTTCACTTTAAAGCTATTTAAAAAATATTGTGAAACTTACGTGTACATTTTTTGTACAGATTGAACTGACTCAAGAGACCAAATACCCGTGAGGTCAGAAAAATCTTTAACCTCTGAAAGACCACAGGCTTGACGCCAGAAAATGTAACCCTGTAGTCCATGGTCTCGTCCCCGTTGAATGTCAATTGCAGCGAGGTCAAGACCATAAGTATTATTTCTTAGCTCAAAGAGGTGGTCTGTGACCTGTACAAATAATACAGCGTTATAATAACCATCATCGTTATCATTTTGACAATCATTTTTAATTAAGACTTTACCTGCTTGCTAAAATGAAGATCAGCCTTACCAGCTATAAAAATAAATAAATTTTTCAGTTACATGGAATAATAATGTAAGGAAAATAAAAAAACTGTAAATGTTTCTTACCAGGACGGTCCATGTGACCCCTTAAAATAGCATCCATTTTACCCAAATCATAAAGTGGAAAAGGATTAAAAAATAACTTGTGAATTTGGACAAAATCTTCATTTTTCCAACGTGGTCCAATCTGATTTTTAAAAAAGTTGATTAATTAACCTGAATGCAAATTTAACATACTATAGTACAAACAAAAATTTTACAGATAACTTACCATTTTTAATAGCCCTTGTATCATTGAATGGCCAACTCTAAAAGCAGCTCCAGCAAAAGTATTTGAAATTGTGGGATTCACTGTATCATCATAACCGTTATAGTAGCCAGTACTATTTAGTTGAAGCCCAGCTGCCTTTATAAGTGAAGGACCCAAAAGTCGGGGTAAAAATTCGTTGTAAGTTATATGTTGAATTTGAGCAATCACAATTCGACGACTTTCTTGAAATATTTTCTCCCGATCCAGCCAATGAGGATTGGCAGCCACTAAATGCTCTGAAAATAATTAACATTTCAAAATTTCAATACTCTCCAACAACACATCAAACAATAAAGCTAAAAATAGAAGTGTATTTAAATTTAATTTAGTCAAAAAAATTTCAAACCAGCAATTTCATTGTGTTGACGAGACCACACTAAATTAATTGTTGTTGTTCCAATGTATTCATTTATTCTCTTGTCCCCTATTCAATAATGTATTTATTTAAATAATCATTTTAAATTGTCCAACAAGATTTATATAATATAAATTTTAATTGTCTATTACTTTAAGTAATAGACAGTTACCTGATTTAAAACAAAGTTTCTTCTTCTCAACCTCTTCTGGCACCTGACAACTATCATCTAAATCAGTTGATCTCATTGGCAAAGGACGACCATCCTCTATCCATAACAAGGGTAACCGACCTGGATTGGCTGTTGGAAATCTACCGAGTACTTGAGCGAGCTCAGCATCTGAACTTGGCATTTCGGATAAAATTCATTAACAATATCTGTATGCAACTCATATTAAAGAATAGTACTACTACATACACTACTACTTGCCTGAAGAACCGTACAAGGTCGAGGCATCAAGGAAAGATGTTATTTGATTGAACTGTTCACGTGGTCCTAAATTTTGACAATTTAATTACAGTTTTATCAACATTTTTTGATCAATTACTTTAATTGTATTATTTTTGCCTCACCAAGATGACAAATAGGTGACGGAGCAGAGCGGACAAAATTTGTACACTGTTGACCCACCGTACTGTAGAATTCATCTTGTGCACTCATAGTAAATGGATAACATTCAGGGTGTTGAATACCCAGTATTTGACCTTCTGAACAGCATGCAATGGCAGTTCCATTGAAACCTGTTTCAAAATTACCAAATTTTAATTAATTTTAATTCTTTAACAAATGAGAAAATTTCATTATTACTTATACTCACTCACCTGTACTCGGAGTCGTATAAGCTATGTCATGGTCCAAAAATTGACCCCAAAGCACTAGCATAAGAGAGGCCCTATAAAACACAAAAAATATGAACATTTGATGATTTAATTAATTAAGTTGTCTTGAAAGCCATCATCAATAATAAACTTACACAGGGTCTTCAGTGGGGTCAGACTTGATTATGGTTGTGCTCAACAGTCTTGGATTTGGCAAGGGAGATTTTCCATCTGAAGCTACTCGAGGCTGAGAAATTCCTATAATTGATTCCACAAAATATTATTATAGTCACTGATTGTTTTTTTAAAATATTTAATAAATTATCAATAAAATTACCATCAGCATAGTCTGGAAGAAGGACCCTTCTGTAAGCTTCATTACTTGCACCCCATGTGGAATGATGTAGATTATTACATGAACCATCATAAGAGCGATAAATGGCACTTCTATTACAAGTATCCTGCACACTAGTACAAAATTCATTGGGTAAATAGTCAGTCAGACTTCCAGTGACATCCCATATGATCCCTTGTTGTGCCTCAACTTTCGTCATATTTAACTCTTGAGCTATTTTCTGGGACGCCTTGTCGATAAAATAACCCGTGGCTCCTCTTCTCCTTGCCTCCTCCGTCATCTTTCTAGCAGCAAGTGCAAATCGACCAAAGGGAGTCATTGACTTGATTAAAAACCCCAACTTAATTAGACGAGCTTCTGTTTGTTCTCTATCTATTTTAGCTTGTGTAGCAGCTTTCAATCCCTCCATGATGACCTTTTCATCCGCAATTTTATCATTTAGAACAGCATCTGAAGGCGTAGAAGTGGACTGAACACTATTTTCATGAGGTTGAGGAGTCACCAAATATTTTGACTTGAATTGTTTCTCATCCTTTGTCATCATATCTATACAAAATTTAAATGGACTCATTCATTGCATATAAATTATTACAATTATCAAAATTGTACATGAATTTTTTAATTTTAATTATGTACCTTCCAATGGCCATGACCTCTTAATCAATTTTTGGTAATCTCTGGCCGTAGACGCTAATGGTGGATGAGTTGATATTGACGGTGGCAGGAATGTTGTGCTACTTAAATCTACTTGAGACCCTTGTTCTATTTCATCTGGAGTGGTAGAGAGAGCTGGTACTTTGGATGATTTCATCTCCAAAACGACGGCTAATATAGCAAAAAAGATGAGAACTGAAAGTGCCCTTGAAATTCCAGAAAAAAACGCCATTAGCCATTGCAATAAATTTAAATTTTCAAGACAATTAAAAGATTGAGACTTACATGGCCCCAAGAAATAAGGCCCATAAAAGTGTTCTGTGATGTGTTTGAAAAAGTCCCCTCCTCCCCCCCTGTCCGGTGGATGACCACTCTTCATCTCCCCTGAGGGGTTGAACTTCTGACATTTCTTCTCTGCAGCGATTCATTTCGTCTGTATCTCCTTGAAATTCTTCAGTCGTTTCTTTGTAAACACGATCACCAGTCTCCTCTCCACTGACGTTCAAGGGTCCCTCACTAGGCAATAGTTTGGGTGGAGAAAGTGGAAGAATTTTATATTGTCTATTGGAATTCTCTTGACTGTCAATTGAGTCTGATCTTCTAATGAGAACTTCCTTGTCCTCTTCCCTTTCTTTCTTGAATCTTTTTATGGAGAAGGGAGGAAATTGACCAAGATTTAAATGACCAAGTCCAGAATTCTCACTTGTTATCTTACGGCTATCCAGCAAGTCTCCATGATGACCTTCATGACCACCTCCTTTTGAAATGGGAATAGAAATAAAAGATTTTGAATTATTCATATCCGTCATCTCAACTTCTGCTCCTCCCTTGACAAATAATTTCAATCCCTTTTTTTCACCCCAAATTTTATCTCTTAACTTATCAATTCTTTTCATATCAAACTTGCACTATTTTTCTTCTATTAATTTATGATCGTCCTCTCACATTCGTTTTATTTATATTTTTTTTTGTTAAAAATTATTCATAAAAAGCAAAATCTCTGGAACCACTTCAATTTCAGTTACACATAATTTTTTGCACAAAAATTTGCACTTTGATTATATTCAAACTTAAAAAAAATCTTAAAACTATCAATCAAGTTCAGGCGTCAACTTTAGATGAAAGTTATATTAAATCGTGATTCCTTCCTTGAATCTACCCTGGTACTGGATTGGCTTCAATTGAGAATATTATATTGCAAAAAAAACTATTCTACTGATACTGATATAATATTATAGTGTACTATTATACGTATGTGATTTGTTATCATTTTGTGACCGTCATTTAATATGCATAACTAAATAGTCAGATTCTCCATGTAAAGTTTATCTTGGAGGCAAGGAGCATGTAAATACTAAACAGTAACGAAAAAATTTAATGGCCCATCTTAATATTATTTTTTTTATATGGACAATTGAACAAGAGGAAGAGCCAAAAAATTTATGTACAGCTCAAATTAAATAGACGAAAGGTTTCTACACCATCAAGTGATGACTGTCATTATGAACTTTGTAAGATTTTTCTAATATATCAAGTCCTTATAAGTAATACTCTATACTGAACATGAAGTTAGCTTGGAATTTCTGAAATTTGACACCAAGATGACAAGTAGAAGAACACCTCCCCCATTCTCCCCTTTGATGAGGGTTCTATAGTCTAGAGAGACTAGTTGTGTATTTTATTTTATTCATTAATGTTTTCTTATTCCGAGTAATTTTTACATTCTTATCTTAATTACGACGGCGTCAACCATTCTCTCATGATTCCCAATCTTGTCCAATTTTTTTTTGTTGACAATATTAATTTATACATGACAATTATTTTTATATTGTCAATCAAAACCAAAAAACGACCATTTATCTTTAATTGTTTGTAATGTAGTTTGTACTACACACAGAGAGACATAAAAGTCAAAAATGTACGCAGTCTTGTCTCACTCAGTGAGTGGCATGTATGATGTAGGTTAATATTTTTGAAAATTCTTGGTCTTGGTCTGCCCAAGTCTGTCCAAGGTCGATTATTGTCAAATGATGAACTCTCTCTCTCCAGAATTTTGATACACAATTCAAATCAATTAACTTTACATACTTTAAATATTTATTCCCAATTGTTTCCCTCTCTCTATTTATTTTGAATTGTAAATTATCAATTACCCCTATCCTATAAAAACCGAGTGAAATAGTAGAGCACCGTTGGATGGATGGAGTGGATAATTCTGAGTCATTCATAATCAATGTCAAGAATTCTCTCTCTCTCTCTCTGGTTGACATTCATAAAATTGTTTACCTTTTTCTATTTAATTTCAATCATACCGGATTTAAATAAAATATTGTCATTTGTTTGTCTCTACAGTTGAGAATGGAGAGAGTGTCAAATCCTTCATCAATACGATGTAGACCTAATAATCAAGAGTCAGTTCCTAATGTAAAGATCAAGTTATAGAAGCCACATGCCTCGAAAAATTATAGCAACAATGATGAGGACATTATAATTGTGACGTTGTGGTGGTGTGGCTCTGTTAAACTTGACAAAACTCGTTTCCTTATGCAACCGTTGTTCCTACTTGTCTAGTGTCCAGCATGCAAAACCTGTTAGATTTTTTTAGATTACCTAACCCCTCATTTTTTTAAGCCTCCACTCCATGAAATATTTGAGAAAAAAACAACAATTTTTACAAATCATGGAATGAAACTATAGTCGATAGTAAAGAACAAAAAAATAGACTCAAAATAGAAAAAAATCTTTTCCTTGTACAATGTACATACAGATTATAAGAAGAAATTTTTTCTAGTGGCGTCAAACCACCGGTCTATGGGTCTCTCTATGAATAGACCTGTTTTTGGTTGCAAGTCAAATTCACACGTGCTCATGAAAACCAAAGATTCGTTGAAAAAAATATGCCTTTTTACAGATAGTAAACTTATTTAGATGAAAATGACTAAAATATTCATGAAAAGTATAGTGTGGACATTACTAGTAAAATAGTTTCACATTTTCGATCATAATATTCATACGGTAAACTCGAATACTATGTAAGGACAAGTAGCAAATAGCCCCTCATGTCATTTTTTCCCACACTTTGAATGAGACTGTAGAATAAATAATTTGAAAGAACCCCGCACAGTTTATATGGGAATTTACTGCGAGGTCAGATCGGGCTGAAAATTGGCAGCATGATAGATCTCGACCTCCCGAT
>JAQIVZ010002874.1:0-17332 GCA_034700945.1 Arrhopalites spinosus | reverse complement strand
TCCAGTAAAGTCTCTTGACTTTCTTTACCTGGTGACTTGGTAAATTTATTTTGACCACTCAACCAACTCAACACCTCCATCAAAACTAATGTTTCATTGTCTAGCTAAATTCTTGTTTTCCGGCAATTCCGGCAATAATTGCCGTAATTATTACATCATTTCCCGCTCTTAAATTTGCCGGGGAAATGTCATTTTTGCAGGGGAACTGTCATTTTTGCCGGGAATACTTATTTTTTTGGTGGGCAGAATTTGGCGGGATTTTCTACTAATTTGCCGCGGCTTTATATTTACCCCTTAGATAATTAATAATTAATTATCTAAATATAAATTTTGTTGAATTTATTGACAAAGTTGTTTATTTATTAATGCGCTTGTCTGTTGAATTGACGTTTAATATTTGAAATCGGAAATTGCCTTGGACTAAACTCTCCAACGTCTCATCGACCTCTTGCGCCGAGGGAAAAGAAGAGTCTGATGACTTTTCAATTCACAGAAATAGAAAATTGCAAAAAACATGCCGAAACAAATCCACTCCAACGAGAAAAAATGGCGGGGGCCACCGGATGGAATTTGAATTTGGTTCAAGAACGCGGACAAAACAAAGGAAAGAGTGTTGGTAAAATTACGGTGAAAATTATTGAGTGAAAAAGTGGGGAGAGAATGATGGCGGTGAGGAGGAGGAGCCAAATGGAGAGGGAGAAAGGGAGCCACATGGTGGAAAGGGTGGTGAGGGGTTGGTCGGGGTAGAGGGCAGTATAATAAAAATCACTCGTTTTGACCAGCCCCCGAAATTTGTATTCACTTTTTTAAGTTGGCAGTCTGTGCAACTTCCTTTGATAAAACCGCAAGGATTTTGCTTCTCCTGCTTTCTCAAAACTTTGTAATATAAAAACATGTTGAGATATTTGTCCACGTTTTTTTGTAGCCAATAGTCCGGGTATTGCCGATATTTTGATTTCATGGCTTTGCGCCCATCTTTAAATAAATTACTATGAAATACCTCTCTAGGTCCGAAAGTGTCACTGTAAAGTAGCCCACGACCTGATTGCTTTTGTAGGCTAAAAATAATTTTTTAAAATTTTGAATGGGAGTACGCAAATGCTGGGGGGAGATGGATGGAGATTGATTGAATATTCAACCCACCAAAATTTGTTGTGACATGAACAAGGGACAAAGCACTTATGCGCATGGTCGAAAAATTAATTGAAATTTGTAGAAGAATCGAGGGGGTCGAGCACATCGAGAATGTTTTTGGTCCATACTTCAGTTTGGCAATTTCATGACAATTGGCATTGTTAAGAGAAATTATTGTATCATGGAATCAATTAGTTGAATTTTGAATTGAAAAATATGAAATAGAGTCCAGGACATTTGTGTCATTAGTTGTGGCTTTTTGAATCAGAATATGGATTTTGTAATTGTCTGATTATTTACTCAAATCAATGGCACTCAAATTATTGGCCGGGGGAGGGGGAGCCCACTGTTCAACACACGTCACTGTTGGAAACGACAAAGTTTGAAATAGCCGCGGGACCACTTCAAACTCACTCGTCTTGTTCAAAATATAAAGACAAATTTTAGAATACTTGTACATTTTAATAAAAGATTCAAATCTAATTGACATTTGTGTGGAGGAATTAGTTTGATTTTGAAAATTGGACACTTGATTGGACACATTGGGCGAGGAGGAGATGGGGGTGGTCACAATTAAAATAAAAATAAGAGAAATAAAAAACTTCATTTTGAATATTTTTAATTTTATTTGTGAGTTTTGTTGACAAAATGTAATTTGTAAAATATATTTTTTTTTATTGTTTTTGTAAAACTGATTTCTCAAAATATTTCTACACAGCTCGGTCTCATGCGTCTTTGCACCAAGCCAAATCGTCTCTGAATTTGAAACCACATTGTCCACGTAAAAATCTTTCAGAGTTGTGAAGGTGACCCGAGGGACTGAGCAACGGCATGTCTCCTACAAGACACAGCCAGTTCCGTCAGTCCTCCCTCCCAGCCGCCTCCATTTTTTTGGACGTGGACAAAATGGTTGAGAGCCCACATTCAACTGTCTTTGAATTTAAATGGATTTCCAATGTGGCGTCAAAACTCCAAGACTCACTGTCACCCCCTTCAAAACTGATGACCGTAAAATCTAAAAGTACGGACCGTACTTGGGGTTGCCAGGTTACTTGTGGGATAAACAATTAAATCATCAATATGGGGAAACCTTTGTCAAACACAGATTAGTGTCTTGCAATCCAAAATCAATTCGTTACTAGGAGCTTATTTCTGTCCAAAAACTTGCAACAACTTTCAGAGAATCAATAAAATTGCCCATTATGATGACAATCAAAAATTTGAAATTACTACAATAAATTATCGTGAACTATACCAAGCCTGTAATCTTTTAACTATTGAAGAAAGGTTACAATATTTTCATGGTATAACTGCCTTCAAGTCAGTTAGAACTGGCTTTAACATTCCTGAGATTAACACCATCTTTAGTTTTGGCAGCTCTGTCAGATGTCAAAACTTTGCATTACCATCCCACCATAAATTTTATGAAAAATCACCATTTTATCAAGCAATGATAGTTTGGAACAAACTTAGTTCTGAGGCTAAGAAAACTGAAAACACTCTTCTTGAATTTAAATTTTGTATTGACAAGTATTTAATTGGGAGACGTGACCTTGAATTTGTGTCAAAATAATAATTACGCATACTATATTTTATAAGTAAAAACAACCAAAACCCTAATAATACTGTACATTGGCCAATTACTAAATTGTCAAGTCTATGTAAATACCTATTTTGTGTTACCTGTGGGGCACTCGTGTAATACGGTTTACAGGCTATAACACGTTAATAAAGAATAATAATAATAAAACTCCCCACTCGAATTCCCGCCATGGGAATCGACCTCACCGTTTTCTTGACCTGTGTCTTGTATCCCACAGAAACTAACCCTCCAGCCACTTTCTCAATGAGAGACTTGACCTGATTAACCTTGGCCGCAATAGAGAAAGCCCTCATATAAATAATTGAATAACACATTGCGGTGGCAATGCCAATAACTAAATTAAAAACCCCCGCTAAATAGTTTAAATGGAAAAAAACTGATGGAGAGTGAAAACCCAATTATAGTGGCAACAAGGAAGAGAATCCCGCTGTTTTGTTAGCAATCCGAACTCTTGAGTCCCAACCTGTAAAAAATGTGTCTGTCCAGTCTTTTCACAACAGTTTGTATGTTTGAACATTGTCCATGAGCAATAATTGTTTTTTTTTTAAAAAAAAATCAATATCAAACCACAATTTTTTGTTCTGTCTTAAAGTCGTGTACGTTGGAGCAATTATCTTCCAAAGTTCAAAGTGCTGTCAAAAACGGAACAATTCGAAAAGTATTAGATTAGATTCGAAACTATCAACCGGTTTCTTTGAGATCTCTACATGAAAAGTCCACAAGAATGTATTTATGATTGATTTGTAGCAGGGCCTCGTTTAACATGTTGACATGTAGTGGCACCCTGCCCTTCTGGCTGGCACGTTGCCCTTTCAAGTGGCACCTACTATTCCGAAAAATAATTTTTTACAAAAAGCTTTTTTGACAGTTTTTGAGGCAATATGCCATTTTGTTTTAGAAAAACGTGCCCTTTTTGCATAAAAAACTGACTTTTTTGTCAAAAATTTGACTTATTTTGGTAAAAAAAATTGCCCCTTTTTGAGTGTGTGGCACCTGTTATGTTTTCTTAAACGAGGCCCTGATTTGTAGTCGAGTAAATACTTTAAGATAGAAATGAGAAAATAAATTTTTGAAAGCTCAAGCTTGAATTTTTCCACTCAGCTTTTTGTCCGTTAACAAAACCCTGGGCGTGTACAATTTCAAATTAATGTATCAAAAAATAGATTGAAAATATCTGTACAACTCACATTTTGTCTTTTAAGTAATAAAAAATGAACTTAATTCCCACAAAAATTGTCTTCAATTTGACAATGGCTATTCATATTAGTCCTGTTGTCAACATGGCCACTCCTGATTGTTTTTTTAAAAAAAAAATTGGCTAACAATAAGTTCCTAAATTAATTTCTCTAAAAGATTAAGATTTCTAAACAAATTCTTTTGTTCTTTTTTCCGGGTTGAAATTTTTCTTCACAATTTTGGACAATTAGTTCATGACGATTTATGAGCTGATTAAATGTCTCAAAGAAGCTGGGGAGTATGGAGCGGCTTTTAGTGAAGAAATTGACGATCGTTTGTGCGGTAAAGTTCAAAAACGTTTACACATTTTTCATATGAACTCACATTAACTTAATTGTAATTTCTAGAAAAAATCCTTGAAAATGAAAAAACGTACCCAACACTTTTAACTTCGCACGATTGTCGGAGGAGACTGGCGGCGAGACACAGAATAAACCTGGACCATAATTCATGTCATCACCTTGATGGGCCAATGGGGAGTGCAGACTTTGGGTGTCATGGCGGGTACTGTTGGGCTTATTGTGGTTTCAGTCTGTCATCGGGGGAATGGTGTTACACCAGTAAAGATTACCAAAGTTTTACTGGTAATTATGTCACCTGCTCTTCTGACTCTGCTTGCTGTGGTGCCTGGGCTTGTGGGGGTCATTGTAGCCTCTCTTAAAAATGTGGATCCTAATTTATCTGTCAAAATTAGGTATTCACATAATTAGTTTGTTTTTTTAGACATTTTATTATTCTTTATTAATTTTCTTAATAAATTTGCATCAATGAAATGCTTTTTCTTTTTACTTTTTTTTGTCAAACAAAATTATGAATGTAGTCCTCAAAATTAAAGTGAATTAAATGAACACTAATTTAATTTCAACTTGGTTACAATAATATTAAAATAAATTATATGAACCAAATAAATTAAAGTAGTGTTTAATTTCAATTAAAAATTCATTTCAGCTTTTACAAAACATTTAAATTATTTTTTCCAATTCAAAAATGGCATTGTCAACTCTCTCATGAATTTGTTGTCCATTCCAAAATCCTCCCGCCGTTGTATGAGTTCCTTCATTGGTTCTGACAAATATTTGGCATTATAATTAGGCCAAAATTCTAAGCCTAAAGTATTACTCTTGGTGCCATAAACAGACAATAGATGCCGATTTATTTCATGCATTTTCCCCCCTGTGACCCTTGACAAATATTTTGAATAAGATGGCTTCAAATTATGGGGCTCCATTATGGCCGTGTGAAATAAAATGGCTGTGCAAATGGCGTACAAAAGAGACCACCCCCCGCCATAAACAAGAGAGTCCACCCACCGAATTATTTTCCAATTATTTGACCTGTAGGTCAAAGATTACAATTTTAAATTAATAACAATAAACATTTGATTCGAGTTAATTTAAACTACTTGTGCGAGTCACTAATGACACTTTCGGCAGTCTTGAAAAATAAATAGAGGGCGACAGTGGAGGGAGGACCCAAAATATAAAATCCCAAACTGGTTGACATTAACGGCGCCAAAATTGAATTACTTGGTGAATCATTCACCCATCGAGACCAACAATTTAGAAGTCGGAAAGCTTTGCATTTAATTAATAAAATTAATTATTAATTTAATTGTGATTTTAATTTCAACTTACTAAAACACATGAGACTTAAACCAAACCCAGTTTTGAGACAACTTTTAATGATTCTCATGAACGGAAATTTGAATGGGATTTGAGTTGAATTTGATTGAAGATAATTTTGAATTTGTAAAATTAATTGCAGAGTTGCTTGTAGTCCAAAACCGGATGAAAATCTTGTCCAAAATCCCTTTTAAAATTAATTTCAATTAAAAATTAAAAATCTTTATTTTAATTTATTCGTCTTACCCTTAGCCAATATTGAAAACAAGAATTTTTGTGAGGGTATGCGCATTTTTGTCCACTTTGATGACATTGACCTCTGATCATGGAAGTCATTTTATGAAATATTATTTTTAATTGTTTTGTCCATGAATTGAAATGAATTAGAATATTCAAATTGGCGCCATTTTCTTCAATCTTGCCTTTATTTTGCACTGATCCTGACTCACTGACCCTTGGTGGCGCCATGAATTCTTCACGACCCATAATTTTACTGTATTGCATAATCAAAACTCATAAAATTAAAAAATTTTGAAACGTAATTGACAATTAAATTAACTCACGTGAAAAAAGAGTCAATGACGTCATTCCCCCTCCGTCCATTTTTCATTCGATAGAGCATCGTCGTGGCTGACAGTGTGAAAAGGAGGAGGTCAAAATGTTTGATATTTGGGACGAGCCCTCTAAAATGTCAAATCAAATAAAAAATATGATAAAAAGGTCAAGCTCGAAAGAGGTCATTCACCTTGCTCGAAGCATCCGATAAACAGTTTCACTGGCGACATTCAATACATAAAGAGCCAGTAGAGGTCTTCTGGTGGGTTTTTCAACTAAAATGGCGGCATAAGTGGCAAAAAGGGAGGGAATGAAAACGGTACTGTAGAAATTGACCGATCCGAAAAGTTTTTGAAGCCAACAAAAAACGGTGACGAATCCGGAACCATTCATGGACAAAAAAATTGATGATCGAATCACGTCTAAATTTTCAAATTAATCAGCGTTAAATTATTTATAATTAATAATTGAAATTAATTTACCTTTAAAAAAAGAATAGACATCTTTCCAGTTCCTTGGAATTCTTTTAGTGACTAGTCGTGACACCTATGATCAAATTATCATTGATAACAATTAAAAATTAATTTAAAATAATTAGTAATTAAAAATACGGACCAGGTAGCAAGAGCCATAGATTTTCAAACTTTCTTTGAAACAATGATACCCCACGTAGGCTGCCGCGTACTCACAATAGGGTGACCATGTATGACCCAACTCGTAACAATTAAAGGGCAACGTGTCAAATTTCGAGACTGACATTATGGCAATCTCAATTAAAAAATTGTGTGATTTTTAACTTCAATTGACCATTAAAATTATACTGTGTTGTTTTGTGTTTCAATAATAACAAAAGTGAGGAAAAGGGTTTAATTTAATTTAAACTTGATTGTTGAAAAAAAAATTTAAACTCTAGGGAATTGAGTGGACATAAAAATGGGCGTCAAGTTGGCAGCCAGCAGCCCAGCAGCCTAAAACGTCAAGTCAGCAGCCATTTTGTCCTGGGTGTGTCCTGATTGTCCTGACCACACAGGTAGACCAAATCGAACATGGCGATCACGATGCGCTACTCAGGACAACCCTAGGACGCCATCTTTTGGCAGATAGCGGCCAATGAAACATGTGCTTGATTGTCTTTTGTCCTGGGCTTGTCCTGAGGACCGGGTGCTGCACCCAGGACAAAGCGCCATCTGGCTGTTCTGTTCACCACCGCGCAGCGCAATCTCAGTGTCACAGCGACCAAATTCCCTGTCACTGTCTGGGATGAGTGTTCCCCATGACTTCACTAAAGTGACGATGCTCTTTCGAATAGACTTTGTCACATGTCTGTTCTGCGACGCCATCTTGGTTCGCCCTATTCTTTAGGTTGGAAAACCATTTAGGCTACATGACAAGACAAAATAAACAGGAGATCATTAGAACAAGTGGTCATTAGAACTCAAGGTCTAGAAGAAATGACTTTAGTCGATCGCTGTGACACTGAGATTGCGCTGCGCGGTGGGCAGGTCAACCCTAGAATCTTTTTTCATGAATGTCTTATTATCCCCAATAGCCATTTCGAAAAACATTTCAGCAAATATTAAAAATTAAAGATGGTTGCTGAACAGAACAGCCAGATGGCGCTTTGTCCTGGGTGCAGCACCCGGTCCTTAGGACAAGCCCAGGACAAAAGACAATCAAGCACATGTTTCATTGGCCGCTATCTGCCAAAAGATGGCGTCCTAGGGTTGTCCTGAGTAGCGCATCGTGATCGCCATGTTCGATTTGGTCTACCTGTGTGGTCAGGACAATCAGGACACACCCAGGACAAAATGGCTGCTGACTTGACGTTTTAGGCTGCTGGGCTGCTGGCTGCCAACTTGACCCCCAGGGCATAAAATGTTTAAATATTTTATTTACAGCTAAGAGCTATTGACTGTGTACAAACACTTGAGTTTATTTTTTGGGGAGATTACAAATTGGGGTTCAAGACTGATAACCTTTAGAGTCAATATTCACAACAAATTTTAACATAAAAAAACATTTCCATTAAATCATGATTTTACTGTACTTTTCAAGTGAGGCCATCAACTCAAAATAAATTTAAATTCGCCTAGATTCGAACGCGTGACTCTTCCTTTTTCTAATACAAATATTTTTGGGAAAGATTGGGCAATGTTTTCCATGCATTTATTTTCAAAATAATGTTTATATTGAATTTCACAAATATTGTATTTTAATTACAAATTAATTTCATATCCCCCGCGTCTACAATATAAATAAAAAAATTGACTAAACTTTTCCAAAATTCCATTCAGCTTCATAAAGTCCCAATTCTGTCCAAAATTGTCGGCGGTCATTTAAAAAGTTAATTAAATTTTCTTCTGGTAAATCAAGTTTACGCCAAATATTATTGGCACTGTCTTGACTGGCTGGTTGCCAACTAGTCACTTCTGAACTCAAGTCGGGTTTCCTATTTTCAAAATAATTAATTTAAAATTTTCCCGCCATTAAAAATTTTCATGCTATTTACTGCTGACTGTACCCATATCTAGCAAAGGTGGTCCAATATTTAATTAATTTTTTGGTAAACTCAAATTGTTCTGTTCCATAATTAACTTCCCATCCAAAAAAATATTGCTCGTCATCCCCATGCGTCACCACTAAAAGAAAATAATTTGTATTTAATTAACTAATTAATTAATTACTAAAGTTGTAATTTAATTAATTTGCATTTAAATAATTAATTAATTACTAAAGTTGTAATTTAATTAATTTGCATTTAAATAAATAATTAATTACTAAAGTTGTAATTTAATTAATTTGCATTTAAATAATTAATTTACTTGGAATTTCAAATCCCTCATTATTCCATCCTCGACTCTGCCCACCCTTATAAGTCAAGACGTAGGGGAAAACAGGCGCGAATTTTGAATGAAATTGAACAGTCTCAAAAACCCCTTGTACAAAAAATCGATCCGAAAGCATATTCGTTAAATTTTGTCGGGTGTTTGAATCAATTACTTGATCATTTAAATAAAATGCTCGAATTTTGGTTGAAATCACATCCATCTCATCTTGAGACATTCCCAATTGGTCGAACATAAAAAGAAGCGGGACAACTTGAAGCCAATAATTATTTAACACGGCGAGCGCAAGAGGATCTTCTAAATAATCTGAAAATAATTCAAAATTTTTAAAATTCCCGCCAAATTATATTTTCACCCTTCAATCAAAATGATTTACATTCATTTTCAACAAAGCCAGAAATCATAGGAACTTTATTGAAATCTCCATTCTCGAGCCTTTGAACTGGATGCATCGTTTGAAACGGATTTTCTGTTGTATTTAATTCAATCACTGGCGCGAATGGCGTTGGTTGAAACTGAAAAAAAATTACTAAATTATTTTCAATTCCTAATTCTCCATTGATTTTAATTTTACCGGGCTACTAATTTGATTGGACACAATATCCACCACGTTGGCCAATTCCAAGCATGATTTTATACTGGCGGTGGATTCTAGTGAACAATTTAACATTTCTGCGAGGACTCGTGTCTCCACCTCTGGTTTTTCTACGACACTCCAAGGACTCAATATCGTCCCGCTTTGAGTTATGGCGCGGTGGAATAATCCTTAAAAAATAGCGCCAAAATTAATTTAAATGTGGGCTCAAAACAAAACAAGAGCGCCTATACCATTGGACGCTGTAGAAGCCACGTGATGCGACACAGCGGAAGCGCCAGAACTACAACCCATGAGCGTGACCAAATTGGGGTCACCTCTAAAATATTCAATGTTGTTTTGAATCCATTTTAATGCCAAATTTTGATCCTTCAATCCCAAGTTTCCTAATTAAATTAATTAAGATTAGAATTTAAATATTTTAATTATTTAAAAAATATTGTACCTGGAATTAATCCATCGTCTGTTGTTAGAAAACCTGCAGGAAAATTAAATTGGAATTTGAGAATTTTGGCTTTTTTTGAACAAGTTGCATAGAAATAATGTAAAATTTGAAAACTAGTGCCAAATTCAATTCACCTAACGCCCCCTGTCGATAATTGAAAGTGACAACGACGATACATTCATCCAAAAGAAAATTCATTCCAAAAATAGAGCCAGCTCCATTTGTGTAAGAACCACCATGAATAAAAACAAGAACCGGAAGTTGACCTCCCGGAGTCAGGTCATTTTGACATCGCTAAAAAATGGACACTTTCAATTAAAAATATTCAATTTAGTCACAATTATAAATTAATTACGTGATAATGCGGGAAATAAATGTTCATAAATAGACAGTCCTCATCACCAATAAAACCCATTGACCCATTTATATGAGGACAAGGTGACCCAAATGACCTCGCATCTTTTAGCCCTTCCCAAGGTTCAACTAGTTCTGCTGGCCTAAAACGTTGGGGTGGCTGGCCATATGGAATTCCCCGAAAAGCGTAGTACCATCTCCCCGAGAGAGATTTCACCGCTTGACCTCGAAGTTGACCCAAAGATGTCGTCACCAATGGAAAAATTGAATTGGGATTTGGTTCTCCTGCTTTAATTAAAATTAATTGAAATTCAAGTACAAATATGATCAAAAAAATAAATTGTAGTGATTTAATTGCCGAAATCATTGTTAAATTATTTTTTAGCAAAAACACAAGAGCCAAAAAGCTCTGAATTTAAAGTTTTTAGTTTAAAAATGTGACAAAAAAAATCATTTGTATTTACAAAGTTAAATTAATTGGCATAAATTTTAGATTGTTGGAGTAGCACTTGAAATTGCATGAAAAATAGATAACAGTGATAAGTGATAAAAAAAAAAATTATTTCTAGTCCAATTAATTGATTTAGAGACACCTAAAGGCTCCAAGTACCCAAAGGTTTAATTTTATTGCATGCAAAATGGTCATTTCTATACGGCCTCAGGGGCGGGCACTTATAAAATAGAGGTCATAAAATATTAAAAAAATTTAAATTTTATGCTTTTCCCAGGAACAGAGGATATTTGAATAGGAATTATAAAATATGCAATTTGTTTAGTACAAAAGTAAAATTGCATAATCAAAAAACTCAAAAATAGGACAAATTTTTGTACTAAATGGGATTTTGAATATTTTTGTAGTTCAAAAATGGCGAGAGAATTTTTTAAAAAAATATTGAAATTTTGTACGGTCTCGTTTAGACGGTTTAGACTGGAAGGCTCTCACTAAGGAAGTGAGAGACTGGGAGTAGATTTAGGCTGCCATTTGATTCCATTCCTCAAAAAATGTATCGTATAGCTCCTCCCCCTCAGTGTAATCGAACGGCTGGCATCATGTACATAGCTAAATCTACTCCCAGTCTAGGTCTTTTTAATTATGAAATCAAAATACGAAAAAAGCTACATAAATAAAATCAAATACAAATAATTGTCTGTTGGCACACGCATGTACATGACAGGTCAATGAATTTGTGGCTGTGGCACTAATATGGCGGCCAGAGTGAGGCGGGTAGATTAATATTTTTAGTAATAAATGAAAATATTGTAAAGAGATTATGGAAAATTACAAACATGGGAGGAATACGCCGCCGGACTCATTAAAAAAAGTTAATGGCAGCGGCAAAGAGTTGACTGCGTATTTTAAAAAATAAAGTGGGAGTATAAAAACGAGACCACTGAAAAATAGCTAAATCATTCTACTCTCAACCCTCAACAAGTATTCATTTACCCCATTCATTTAATTTCAAGTCAAAAAAGAAATTAAAATGAAATTCTTTTCATTTTCCACTCTCCTACTAGCCACTCTTTCCATTTTTGGGTTGACTCAGGTAAAATATATTTGACAGTTTACAATTATTCTATACAAAAGTATATAAATACTAACTGCTATCATTTTATCACGCTAGCTGGCAGCTGCTGCCTCTGTCGCAGCAACAACTGAAGGAACGGCCTCTGATGTGGCCAATTCCAACCCAGCTGGAGCGGCGTCTTCTGATGCGGCCAATCCCAAAGCAGCTGGAGGAGCGCCATTCGATGTGGCCAGTCCTAAAGCAGCTGGAGGAGCGCCATCTGATGCGGCCAGTCCCAAAGCAGCTGGAGCGGCGTCTTCTGGAAATGGTACGGTAGACCCCAAGGTTTTAAATCCTGCTATGCTTGACACTATGTCGAAGGTAAAATACGCCGACGGATAAACAAAAAATGACCACACAAGATACAAATGTTCACACTAGTTAAAGAGCGGCAATGATTTTAGTAATTTTATAAGACAATCTATTTAATAAAAACTTTGACCATACCTAACCACTTTATGAATAATTTAATTTTTATGTGTCCTTATTTTTTGTCATCACACATGTTCGTTAATTTAGGTAGTCGAGTCCATCTCGAACCAGTCTTAGTTTTTTTTGACATTTTTTGTGATTTATTATTTCTCAGAGAAGAATCATTCAAGAGACTCGGCTCAATATGTAGATTGAGTGGCTGTCCTGCTCTTTTTCTTCAAAATTCTCTTGAATGATTCTTAATTGCTATCTCTAAATTCAGACCAGTATGATAAATTAGTAAAAGACGGAGGTTCCAAAAAATGAAATTGACTGACGACAGACCCGCGAAAAAATTCGAAAGCTCTTAAATTGGCATTAAACAATATTCAGCCCTCTAGTAGAAACAAAGAGAAACAGGCTAGTAAATAAAGACAATTTAATTACATTTAAAAATTCAACGTCTTTGTTTTCTGATCCCATGCCTAAATTAAATTGTACCGGCTATCTCTGTCATCAACAAAACCCAGTGACGCGGTCGACGTCTACCCATTATTATTTTAAATGACATAATTTTTAATGCCTTGGTTCAAAGTTAACTGTCAAATTAAAACTCACACAAATTTTTATGACTTGAGTCTTAACTTTAAAAGCATGGCTAATTTTTCATAAGCATAAAATTAAAACTGAGTAATTTAATTTTTTTTATTTCGTTAACTCCCGCTTTTTTAGTTAAAAGTTTTATAGATTAATTTATAGACTATTAATTTATCTGAGTTTTATGATGGCACCAAAAACAAAATAATTTGACATGAGAATTTAGCAGAGAAAAAACAATAATAATTAATTCAAACAATTTGATGGAATAATGAAGAGTAAACTGTCAAAAATGAAGCTAGTATTATTTTTAATTTAAGTTATGATTAAATAAATCCCATGACTTGTACTGTTGTCACATTATGACCCAACTTGTAATTTAGTAGGATGCAGCAGTAAATAACTAAACAATATTTATTTGTTTTTAACTTCAGTTACTGAAATGCAATTTAATTGACAATAAATATTTGAATTTATTGTCAATTATTGACGATGATTCCACTTTATTCTCCTAGTGCTCAAATATATGTTCAAAAAGTAAATTTCTGATATTCTCTCACATGAATTTGATGATCATGAACACCGCCACATTGTGGAAAAGAAAGGCCAAAGAATTTCAAAAAAAAAAGTTTTCAAAAAAAGTAGAAATTTTTTTTCCAAAAATTACCAATTTTGGTTGGAAATGTGGACTGAGTCCTTATTGGTCGAATATTGCAAAAACTGAGACAAATTTTGATGGCCAATTAAAATCACGGAGACTTTTCTGTCTCGAATTGAGTCTCCTTTTAGTTTTACAATTATTTTTGATTACTCGAACAATTCAAACTTTGCGCCAGTCAAATGCCTCTGATTTTGTAAAGATAAGAGCCATCTACATGACTTTTATACAACTAGTCTTAAATGTGCATCCCTTCATTTTCATTGTCAATTATGGACGATATCACCATCTCATCCAAGGATATCTCAACCTGACTCGAAATTTCAGTATATTCTTTTCTGTTGGGACATTTTAAGGTTTAAATTTTAATTTGGTGTCATTTATTTTAAGGTCAAAACCATGAGAGATCAATAGATGGTGGTACTGGAGTATTGAGATGTCTTCAACTTTTATCTTACGGCACGATCTTTGCCGCCCTGTCATACGCATTGGGGGTCCTTCTCCGTCCAGCGTCACCCACTTTCCTGACCTCTTTTGCACTTGACCCTTCCAATATGAATCAAAATTGTATTGGCTTTTGTATATTTTTACATTTATTCATTCAACATTTATCTGACTGTATGCCATTCATTCATCGCCCTCTGTTATTTTTGTGCCGTCTTCCCCATGATTCGACATCTCAGGTCAGTTTATAAAATTGTGTTGACCTGACTTGACCTCTAACTGTCATTTAAAAAATTGTAGGTGCCCCCAATCATGATTTTTAGATTTAAATGAACAAATGGCGTTGACCTCCTTCAGGAGACATTACAGACAAGTCGCCGTGCTCCAAAATATTTTCAATGTGACCTTTAACCTTTTCATTGGGGTTGCCCAGTGGTACATGTGTGTGTTAGTTATTGTCAATTTATTTCTGGCTATTGTTGGCCACATTGTCCGTGGCTTGATAATGGGGATTGTGTGCACACTTATTTTATTTTCATTTTTTAATTATTTTGCCACAATTTATCACCTTTCCTCTCAAATTATGACCAGTTGGTCCAAGTGAAATCGGAAACGTGGTTTGTGATTTATTTGAAGTCATGTCAACCACTAAGGTCAAGGCTGGGCCATTATATTTTGTAGATAAAATGAATGACCCTTCTCAATATGCTCAATATCATTGTTAACAATACTCTCAGTTTAGTGGTGACCTACCAAACTTAAATTCTTGGGAGTTTGTGGTTCGATTCCCAGTGACATCAACTCCTTTTGTGAAACAATTAAATAAAGTTCATAAAGGAAAGTTGCCAAATTAATTATTTTCCAAGTCACAATAAAAGTCTACCATAAAATAAAGTTTACATGAAATAATTGTCAATAATTTTTTAAAATGGTTACAAATGAAAATAAAAGGAGGCGCCACAAGACCAATTAGAATACAAGTAGTAAGCTGACCACTTGATGGATATAAAAATAAAAAAAAAATAATCTCAATATAAAACGTATATTATTAATTTTTTATTTAATAAAATTGACCAAAAAATGTGTAACAAGTTTAAGACCATGTCATTTTTTTGGAAAACGTTTTTCCCTTATCTTAATTAACACAAATTTTAGTAGGCTTAAATAGTTTAAAAGCGTACCCTAAAATGTTTAATGACCCAAAATTCTTGATTTTATTTAGACTTAAAATGGATTTAATTCACCTAAAATATAATTAAATTAAGTGTCTTGTCAGGTAAATGAATAATTAAAATATTTAAATTATTTTATTGTTACTGGATAAAGATCTTGGGGTTGAGCCACAAAAATGAAAAGTGGTTTAATGTGGATAAATGGTTGTAAAAAGTTGAGGTGGGAAAAGAGAAAAATGATGGTTTTCCAATCTTTCAAATCAAGTCACTGGGGTAGCCACCATCCACTTTCCTCACCTCCGTCACCTCACTCAACTTATCCCTTTTCCTCGGACATTTGTCTACCGATTTCAACCGAATTTAATTTAAACTGATCCTATGGAAGTTTCTAGGTCAAACCTGTCGTTATTTCTTTCATTTTCCATCGCCATCATGCATTGACTTCAAGGGGCCACTTGTAAAATATGTGAACCCCAACTTCCTCAAGTCGCGATCAGTTTAAACCAAATTTGGTCTCGAATGGTGCAAAGTGTGAAGCTAACTTGGTGAAATAAATTAATTTAAATCACAATCGAATTTAATTAGTAAAAAATGTATTTTGTTTTTTTAAATACAGGTAGACCAATTAGCTAATGTTGGAGGGGACACTTTACCAAAAATTACTACGGAGAGATTAAGGAAGTTTATGACAGACGAACTTAGAAAAAAGTTGAAATTTTGTAGAGGGAAACATTCTCCGGATAAAATTCCGTTTGAAGATTCTCAAATTAAAAGAATTTTATTCGGTAAGTTATTCTCAACAACTTAATTAAAAATGCTTTGGAAAAAAATATTATAAATAATTTTAATTTTTCGATTTAATCATTTTTTATTTATTCAGAATATATTTTTTATTTACAGAGTTCATCCGCGACGCCTTTGGAATAAAAAATAAAGGTGCGAATGTCACTCATAATCAAATTAAACCGATTGTTCAAAATTGGATGAAACGTCAAAAAAAGTAATTTTGTATATAATAATACTAATTTGTTTGTTTAAACTCCCATTAAAATGTTTCATCACGTGACAATTCCAACCCATGGACTCATCTCCATCTTCTTGTAGTGTTCGCTAGTTCCTTCATGCTCTCAATCTTTCATTCTTTTTCTATTCTAAATTCTTGAAAATTAAAATTAATTTTTATTTTCCTTTTAGAGAAGCAACGACGACGGGGGAGGGTGATGATCCAACAAAATAAAATTCAAAAAAGTCACACAAATAATCATTAAATGTTTTAAATTATGTTTTTATTGGAACGAGACTCCTTGCTAGTGTAGTAAATGTACTTATGAAGCATAACCTAATTAATGTTTTTGTTTTAAGACAATAATGCCCCATGTATTTGTCATCTCATTTTGACTGTATGTAATAAAAAATTTTAAAAATGGGACATTAAATTCATTGGGTTAGTTTTTATTACAAAACGGACATTATTGACACATGTGCCAAATTAATTGCCAATTATTTTTTTTTGCATTTTTCATAGTAGGTAAGCCACCACAACCATGTAATCCTTGTCAGTGGCAAAAACCCGCACCCTTCAAATTGATATCCTTGTCATATAAAACTTAATCATCAACCAAATCTGTCTAACTACAAAAAAAATTTTTTTCATTTGTTTGAAAAAAATGAAAAACCGAGTGTCTCCTTTTTTTCCCCTAAATTCCCACCTTGACGTTTAGTTATCACCACGGGATGCATATTATTCAAAATCAAGTAATAAAATCAACTAAAGGTGGGAACTTTACTTTGAAAGTCTTTGCAAATTGAGGAGCTCAAGACCAAAAGGAATTATCAGCAAGCGGCCCCTGTCTAGGTATGGATTTTGCATTGTAAATGATGATGTTAAGTCCTTTTGGAATTAAAATTTCCGTCTGAAGCATTCCAGGATCGCATACTGCAGCGAAAAGGTTCCCTTCCTCTCCCATATGTACGCTCATTATCTCTTATGGCACACATCGCCATACTTACGCCGGGTCGCGTATTTCCAAACCCCAACCGATTTCGGGGATGGGTTTATTTTCCCCTATTTTTCTTGGGTTTCAAAACATAAATG
>JAQIVZ010002873.1:0-17349 GCA_034700945.1 Arrhopalites spinosus | reverse complement strand
AAATATCTTGGTGATCGGTTTACAAGGAACGGAGATAAAAAATCATAATCATTACTTTTTGATCTCCCCTCGTATACACAAAAACACTAAACATGGGCAGAGTCGTACACAAAACACATTTATTTCAGAGGATGAACGATGATACTCCCTTAAATGGAAAGAAAGGTATCGAAATAGCAGTGAGACTACAAATTACATTTCCTTCACTAACTCAATACAATTAATCCCATTATTTGAAGAATTATTATTATACACTGGTAAACTTAGGTGGGTAGGGGGGTCAAAGTTCAAAATTGTACAATCTACACTCAACTATCTGTACACATAAAATTTATTTCATGTGGTTCTATTTCATTCCATACAATGCAAATAGTAAATAGTATACATATCATTCTCTTTATTTATATAAATATACACTACCCACTCTCATTCTCCAGCAAACTCATTCAATATTGATGAATGAGCGGTATTTAATTTGTCATCCCTATTTCCCCCCATGAAATGATCGATACGTAGTAGTAGATGTTGAATCTCATAGAAAAGTAAAATAGGTTATTTTTTTACATTATAGAAATTTAAGCATACCTTCCCACTTTACTTGTGGATACAAAAGTGAAAGTAGTCTATCTCCTGTATAAATATATACACATGTGTCTATATATATATCATACAATTATATAGAAGATACTGAGAGAGCTAGTACTCTGCTGAGTGTGTAAGTGGACACTTGAAGGTACGGGAAAAAAAATTACATTTAATCTCCTCCCATTTCTCCATTCAATTGAAAGGCACTTTTCTAACGGAGAGCGGAGACGTTGGTAATATTATATTACACGTATGTAGGTATACTTATGATGCTCCAGATTACAGTCTTTGAAATTGAATGATAAACTAAAAATGCTTCTTTTTACATTACACTTATATGTAAAAAAAAACCTTTATTAAACTGTCTTCATTTCTCTAATATTCTAGCTTCAGGTCAAAACAGATTGTGCCGTGTTCTGCTCTATAAAAAGTGGAGAAAAAAAAGAGAAAGTGAAAAAAAAAACTAATGTTAAGAAAATGTATAGGCTAAGATTTCCGCTCTTTCCACATTACATCTCTTCCCATATCATAGAATGTGTCGGGGAAAGTCGAATTGAAAAAAAGGAGAAAAAGCTAGGAGCTACTTTCATCAAGTGTTTTTTTTTCTCTTTTTCACATAACATGATTACATGTTACCTGAAGCATTCACACACGCCTACATTTGTAACGGGTGACTATTGACCATTACTAAAAAAATGAAAATCCCAACGGCATTTCCCTCTCCCTTCTTACCTATTCATTCATTCTGATATTATACACATACCACACACATCATATCTATCATCCTATGATGACAGGCTTAACATTAAAATTGAGCAAAAGCTGCTCACTGTCATAAAGACCATTCGTTTCATTTTTGTTGGTCCTTATTTCATGGAAATACATGGTTGACTTCCATCTCTCTTCCCCCCTCCCCCCTCCTCCTCCTCTCTCTCTCCCCTCCTCTCAGCCAAGAGAGAGACACAGAGGCTGCTCCTGCTGGCTGAGAGTGTGGACGGACGTAGAGTAAGGCGGAGGTACAGGTGGAAATGTGGGTCAATCGATAATATCTTCCTTTTCCCTCTGTATTGTTCCAGACAATACAAAACTATATATTGTCCCTTTATCTGAAAATATTCAGTTATCCCCATTTTCATTTTCATTCTACTTCCTCTTTACAGATTCCACAGAAAATATAAGTCGTGTCTCAATCAGAGAACATTCGAGTCGTTCCTTCTCTCTTTTTTTTCCCGTGAATATATATTACGTCGACTCTTTAAAAGGAAAAAGAAGAGAGAGAGGGAATTGGTATTATTCTAAAGCCGGTAGAATACACAGAGGCGGGAGATTGAGAAAAAAAAGGAAAAAGAGAAAGTATAGGAGGAGTGGTTTCCGTATAAGAAAAGCGTACATCAACTTTACTTTCATTTCCTGTCTCATTCATCCTGAAAGTAGTAGACAAGACGAGCATTTTAACTGCTCTCGTAAAAATCCGCTGTATACTTACGTAAGAAAAATTCACATATATAGGTTACATAAGATCCCTTTACTCTTCACATTTCTTTTCACTTTAACCGCTCTTGGGCCTCGATAAATTCCAACACATCCCGCACACACACACTCTCACAGCTCTTGTCTCGTTCTTCTTTTTTTTCTCCTGGAGAAAGAATTTTTCAAATACAGACTAATTGTAAGCCAGTCTTTATATATTATACACCGTACCACATAAAATATTACTTTCTCTCTCTTATAGCTATCTTACATGGTAGGCTATACATGTATCTTAGGTTTTTTTAGGTAACGTTAAAAAGTATAGTCAGAGAAATATTTGACTCAAACACAACAGTTTTTTTTCAAATATACTTCTTCACTCTTCATGTGTATAGATATGTATAAGATAAGAGTAAAGTTTTTATACTTGAGTCTGTTAGTACAATGACATAAATTAAATGAGCGCATAAATTCCACTGACAATTATATTGTACAAAAGCATAGAATAAAGTAATGAAATTCAAAGAGAAAGCCTTTAAATTACGAGAACCATCATGATAGATTCGTCTTTGTCAAAGAAATCCCCCCCTTTTTTTCTCTTCAAGTCACTTTCTATCAATTTGTTATGAGAGTGAGTGAGTGTGTGTGTGAAAAATGTTCAATTAATACCTGATTTTTCTTTAAATCCCAACACATCGTCATTATAATCCTTTTATCATGTTAGTACCCCATAAATAATTACAAAAGAAATGAAAATGAACCATTTGTAATTATCAAGTACAATATACAGCACAAAATTATTATCAACGACTCATTACATAAATATAATGGTGGGTTTCTTTTTCATTTCCTAATTTCTACGTAGCTGATAAAAATGTCTACAAAATTTAAGGACTATTTTAAAGTACTAAAATAAACAAATAAAGATTGTTATCCTCCATTGTATGTTGTAATATTTAACATGAATATTTAGAACAAGGGACAAGAATTTTTTTTTAAAAAAAAATTGTGGTTTCATTGAAGCATGTTATAAATTCTAATTACTTTACAAAATATTTCATGGAATTTTGTACACCACAGACTGACTGTGGTACGAACAGAAGATTTGGTAGTGTACAAATGAATGCATAAATTTTTAATTTAATTTATAAATTGAATATGTCATAAAGTGTGACAGAGAGGAAAGATGAACTTCAACAAGGTTATAAATTAAATAAGTGAGACGTAAAGGAACAACGAATGACAACTTAGACAAGCAAAGCAAAATAGTTTAGAGACTTTTTGGAGAGAGTTCAGAAGGTGAAGAGTTAGGTTCTATATATAAAATATATAGGTTGGGGATATATATTGTATTATATTAGTGTGGTTTTCTACACGGTAAAATAAACTTTTTTGAAGAGAAACCCAGATGTTGGTGATCGATGATATATACTGAATGATTTAACGACAATCAATCACATGTTATCATGAGCAAATAAATTAGCAGGAATTATTAAAGAGGACTAAAGCATGCATTATTAATGTGACGATGTTGGCAACAGATATATGGTGTTAATTTATACCGTTATTAACGCTGGCAAACGTTTCAGCTGAAGCAAGAGAAACTCGGGGCGAGAGAAAGACTTCTCTACCATTAAAGTCGTTCCCATTCGGACTGTAGCCGCCCAGACTACCCCCACCGCTTCCGTTTCCATTATTATTGCCACTACCACGACGACTTCCAACGCCATGATAGGACCTGGTTCCAAGAAAAGAGCGACTGGGTAACGAGTTATTAATTGAAGTCGAGTCCGACATTAAGGACCGCTCTAACGAAGCCAAGTCCGAGCAATCCCAATAAACTTCGGATCCACCATAACTTCCATAAGTTATACTCTCCAAGTCCGATGAAAGAACAGAGTTAATTAATAGAGTTGGAGGACTCACACTCATACCCTCATTCATTTTATCCATTGTCTTAAACTTGTGGTTTGGTCGAGTGACTTTATTTTTTTTTACTTCAAATTAATTCTTCAACTGTTTTTTATTGTTTTATTATACAGATACACCTGTGGTCCTTCACAAATTTTTCTGTTCTTGTTTGTTCAAATTATTTAAATGTCTTTACAATGTATGTTCCCAGTACATAATAATATATTCAACGAGTTGCATATATACTGTATATACATATATTTTCTTGAAATCTCGATAGTTTATTTAATGTCATCCACCTGTAATGCCTTGCATTTTTATATAATAATTGTTCAATCTCGTTAGTTTAGTTTTTGTTAATGTTTTTGTATACTTTCATACTCTGCAGGTCCGAGATAATGCACTACGTAAGATATTTAAATATCTTTTGTTTGGTCTCAATCTGTATAGCCTAACAGCACCATTTTTTTAAGAAAGAGATGGGACGTCGTGTCATCATACTCCATGATATTGTGAAGGTAGCGATGTATTATTATTGAATGAACACTTTTTTTGTCAAGGCAAAAATTGAAAGACAACCATGAGGCTGGAGATAAGATAAATATTATTTTTTTGAAGCATTAAAATTGAGAGAAAGAGAGCGAACGAGAGTAATTACTTAAGTAGATAATTTGATACGAAAAAACGAGTATTTTTTGAAAGTTCATTTGAAAGCCAAGTAAATTCTATTACTTTGGTACATTAGTACAATTGTCAATGTTTCATAATATAGAAAAAGACAAGCACATTGTTAGATTTGAAGTGACACAAGTTTAATGTTACATTCAGACACACATGTGTATCAGGATGTGGAATTGTGTTACAATTCTCCGAAATATACATTGTACATAAGTACATATATACAATAAGTTCTTTTATGTTCACAACCAATAATTATGATGAGTCGATGTGATTAGTAGTTTCAGCTTAAAAGGGGAGGGGATGGGTAATTTCTCTGTTGCCTTTCATGTTTAATAATAAAAGTAGATTTAAGTACAAGTGAGGAGCAAAGTTGATAAGAAGTGAATTTGATAACCGAAGAATCAGCTGCTCGTGAACTGACAACCTCCTGGGCATTACACATAATGAGCAGCGGTTTCCGCCTTATTTGAAGAGATACTTTAGATATAAAGTTACACTGGATGGTTCAGGAAGTCAAAAAAATGGGAGTGAAACAATGTCGTTATTAATGGGTTATGACATGCGACGAAAGTGGTCAGGGCATGTGACACGTGTTCAACACGTGAATAAAAAAATTGTTGGCAAAATATTTGCAGTTTCTAAAGGCCGACGACGACGAGACATTTTCATGTCTATCACACAAAAAAAGTTATCGAAATACAACACTTTCACACTCATTTACAGTACAAGTGCTAACTTTCCTTCTTCCTCCTCTTTTGAAAGGTTTTGGACCACACGCCATTTCGCAATTACGTATGTGATGTAAGTATATTTTTTACTTTTTTATTATTTACTTTTAAACTCTTTCTCTCTCTTTCTCATTTTTTATTTTTGTAGACTTTTTGGTTGGCGAGTGAGACTAACTGACATGAGTTTAGTGGCAGGAGTGTCAATTAAGGAAATAGGGTTAGTTTCAAGATGAAAAAACTGACAGTCGTTTGTCAAAAGTCACCTTCAGAGTCACATGGGAATGTAAGTTTATATTTACAGGGATGGAATCACAAAACAGTTTTTTTTAGATTTAATTACAATTATGTATGTACATAGCACCCAATTGTTATTTAACTCTCACTAATATCTAGAGGTTAATTGCTCTAATGTAGAGACAGATGACGTCACTCGACCAGAGAAATTTCTGGTTTTTCAATCAGTAACACTTTTGAAAAATTTTGCCATAATATAATCCGTCCAGCGGAAGACTCGTATCTTGACGAAAGACTTGCGCAAATAGGTCGGTCGAAGAATTTTCTCTCAACGAGAATCCTGAATACTGCCCGAGAATACTATCCTGTGATGACTCTACGAAGATTTTCGACAAGAGAAAGTGTGATACGTCTCTACATGCCTTGCTAATATTATTGTCGTCTCTGCCTTTCATCTTCTCTCCCTTTCTCTTCCCAAAGTACAAGAGGGGGAGAAAGTACAAGAGTGAGAGAGAGAGAGAGCAACTCTCACATAGTTTGATCCTTTGTTTGAATGGACGTATATAGACAGACGCCTTATCATGAGAGCATGTCGTGACCAAACCAATTTTGCCACACTATGCAATTTTCTAATGAATCCAAGTACTGACAACTTTCACCATCGATGCTAAATCATAACATAGCATGAGATACTAGAAAGAGAGAGAGAGAGAGAAAGTAGGTACTTTCTCTTAAACTCCTACAAATCTCTTTTCCAACCCCTTCATAATTGATTGAGAAGAAGAAGACGAGGAGGAGGACAACGAAATATGAAGGAGGAGGATTGAAAGCACACACATTAATATTAAGTATACATATTTTATCAAGTATAGGACATGGGTTCGTGAGATAGGAGAAAAAAGACTGATTAATAATAGGAATATATTACATATTCATATAGACCCATCTCTTACAGGAATTTATGCCATAGTCAAACTATTGGAAAACTTATCAAGAACATTTAACGAAAGCGCTAACAAGCTCATATCTACATACATAAGACCAACCCACTTACAACAGATGACAAAGATTTTCCCCCAAAGCTTTATATAATTAAATATGTCAATTTATTTTTGGTGGCCGTCTATAAGTAGTAATAGTCCCATTTTTACACATGTACAAAAAGTTGACCAATCAATGACTAACCAATAAAGGACACGAGAAAATCCAATAGAATGAAAAATAGTTCAAGATTACAAGAAAGTAGTGAGTAGTGAGAACTATAATAAGAAATTTATAGAATGATATAAGGTATAAAAATAAATAAAAAATTCATGGTTATTTCATGACCATGTAAATCATAATGTCAAAGCTGTCATAAAAGTCGTAAATATATATTATTTTTTTGCCAAACCCCCGACGTCTAACCACTTTGTGTTTGTGTGTAAAGGTTAAATTTCATTTGGCGTGAAAGGAAATATATTACATGTACACATGAAAGAGTTGACACATGAATTCTTACAGCTGCTTTTAATTTTGTTGTAAATTCAATCTTCATGTAAATCTTGGCCATTGGCCTTGGTGAGTGGCTTGCGCTTTTTATCGTACAATATGACAAGGAAACTGAATAATGTATTTTTAAGTTTGATTACTGTCGATAAGTAAACCTTTTTTCTAAAAGTGGTATGAGAGCAATTCAATAAAAAAAATTATATATAGAAACTACTCTGAATGGAGAATACCAAAAAAAACACACGACACACACCTATCTTTTCCTTTACAATTCACAAGTAGAACGTAATGTACAATAATAACGAAAGAAAAAATCTATAAAAATCTAGAATATGATAATAGAAGATGAGACACCCGTACACACCTCTATTATAGTGTAAGTCATGGCTGGCTTCAATTCAGATACAAAAAGATGTATACCTATGCATCATGATAAACACTTTTTACAAGTGACTCTCTGTCTCGCACACATTTGATAAGTGGTTATTCGACAGTTCGTTTACTCACAATTCACGATTATCTTTGGTAAAACATATTTTTTTCTCTCTTATCCGTCCTCTACATGCCCAAGTATTTTTAGTACTTTCTACTCCTTGCTATCTTTCTCTCTTTCTCTGTTCCTCGCTAGACATAAATTAACTCAATGTCTCTAAACTTGTCAACACCTTTCCCTATCTCACACACTATCTTTTTCCTGATAGGAGGAATCGGAGAATAGACGCGGGTTTCTTTTGTGACATTTCATGTATTCATACTTTGAATTTCATAGAAAAACGTGTAGAAATGTGTAGAAAAACTAGAAGAAGAAATTTAATCATTAGAAAGTGATTCTTTAAAGACTTGATTGACTCGCAAGTCCGTGAGAATGAGATCAATCGAACAAATGTAACTTCCTTTTTTTTAAAAAAAAAAAAGTAATATTCCCTACATTTGATGGTAGTGTCTTCTTAGTACTTATTTTTTTCTTGGCAGGATAAGAAATGAAAAAGTTTTTTTGTGGTCTTTTTCCTTAAAGTCATTAGGATTACATTGTGTAAATAGGTGAAAGTCACGAAGGGGGGAGAAAGAGGTTCTGCATGAGATACCTCTCTCTTTTTCATACTCATTTTCTTTTGGATAAAACCATAAATGTTTCAAGTAAGTAAATATGTCGTACATATAACTAGATATAGTTTTAATATAATAAGGACAAACCATAAAAGTTTTCGTTGGCTCCATAAGAAGGCCGATTGGATCCGTCCATTAACTCTGTGTTCATGGACTCTGCTGGTTCGGGGGCACTGGTAACTTTAAAACGTTCCGACATTTTGACTTGAATTAAAATAGACTAGGATGAGATTCCACCGTCAATCTTTGGTTAATAAATAATACTTGACAAGATTGGATTCATGTAGTACTAGACACAACCTGTAAAATTAAAATGACAACAACAAAAATCATGTCAATACAAATTGAGAAACGTTACAACTGTTTGACTATGGCATGAGAGATTTTAAAGATGTATGAAATATTTATAAAATCAAATAGTATAATCATGATTCAAATTTAGACAAAGCATCTGTGTCTGTAATTTTGACACAAGTACAGTTAAATTTTTATAAAACTTACGTGTGTGTGGTTAGAGTCCGGAACGAACAGCCGTTGTCTGAGATGAGTACGAAATTGCTTCATGTCAATAAAATTAAAAAATGTATAAAAAACTAGTTGTCTAAAAATATGTCTATACTAAAAAATTAGATTATTGCTCCTGAATACTGATAATTTGTCAATTTTGTATTAAAACTAATCTCTGATTCATCTAACCGGAACTGTCAATTTTGACGGCTGTTCTGATTGGTCCATTGACTCTTTTTGAAATGTGTTTCGCGGTCACCCAAGGATGTCATCGCGAGCAGCCGCAGTCGCTTAGACACGGCCATGCTGAAAAATCCCGACCAGACGGTTAATTTTTCTCAAGTTTTTTGGACAAAATAATAATTTATTGGGTTTAGTGTTTTTGTGAAGTGAGATTACATTCAAGAATGAGTTCAAGATGGGCAGATGAAGTAGACGACGAGGAGTATGGGACCGATCTTTCCACTCCAACAGCACAACAACAAGAAGTTGTTACAAAGGACGGTGAAAGAATAGTTGCCGAAATCCGGGTGGACCCAGATACCGGCAAAAAAACTAAAATTAGCCGAACTTTTAGACTAGAAAAGAAATTGGGTATGATTTACAAAAATTATTTTACACTAATGTCTATTTTTCACATTTTTTACATGTAAACAATTGTATTTTTTACTTTCCATTCATGACATATGTATGTACATACTTGAGTATCTAATGGACACAGTCACAAATGAACTGGGGAAATTGTCTAATGTCTAAAAAAAATTATTTTTTTTGTCTTTTTAAAAAATAGTTTCAAAAGGTGTGATAGAACGGAAGAAGTGGGTAAAGTATGGGCAGTCTAAACGTGATGTTGCCGGTCCCAATTCAGCTACGACGGTCGTTGCTGATGAAGTTTTGATGCAATTTCTTTCAAAGGAACAAGGGAATGCTCAGGAGGATAATTCGCAGAACAAGGATGTTAAAGTGTTGGTCAAATGCCGCTACTGTCAAGAAAATCACTTTAGTGCTAAATGTCCCTTCAAGGACTCTGCTGGCCTTTCATCAGATATTCTTATTACACCTAAAGATTTGGAAGAACCTAAAAGAGTAAGAAAAATTATTAATTAATATTGTATTATTATTGGAAAATACATTTGAGTACCTTAAATTAAAATTTATTTTTGTTTTGTTTTTGAAAAAAAGATGGACACTGAAACAAAGTCTGGTTACGTACCTCCAGCTTTGCGGGGTGGCAATCGCCGTGGTGAAACTATGGGACCGACAGCGAAAAAAGATGAATTCACTATTCGTAAGTATTCAATTTTTTATTCATTCCTCTCCGATTCAGACAGAAACCGTCTGATACAGGTTACAACATGCTCAAAACTCGTGAGTGGGCTAACTTGTATTTTTTTTCTATTTTCAGGAGTGTCCAACTTACCAGAATCAATGTCTGAGACAGACATGCAAGAGTTATGCAACCCATTCGGTAAAACGGACCGTATTTTCCTCGCCAAGGACAGGTATACTATTCTTCTTCTTCTTTAACTATTTATTAGAACATGATTTTTTAACAAAAAAAAAACATGTTTACTTGACCTGATTACAATTTTTGGAATTATGTAGAGCATGTCACTGAACTTTGTGTTTTTCTTTTTGTCATTTAGAACAACTGGTGTATGTAAAGGTTTTGCCTTTGTGACTTATCAAAGCAGAGAAAATGCTGCTCGAGCACTACAATTTCTTAATGGATATGGTTACGATCATTTAATTCTTAATGTTGAATGGTCAAAACCAGCTCAAAATTAATGATTATTATTAGCTGAGCTATATTAATAAATACATACTAACAATTTTTTCAAAAACAAAGCAAAAAAAAATATACTAAAGTTGGTGAAGAAGACCTTCCGAAGGGAGATAAAAAACTCTTTTGATTTTACGTAGCTGTTCAAAACTTTTAGAGTACATTCAACATGACTTGTAGTGTTGTTTATTGTACTCGAAAAGTTCAAAATAATAGAAAAGAATGATTTTGTTAAAATTTGTTATTTCTGTAGCTTCCGTTTACACGGTCAACCGCGTAATGACTCTTTTTTGTCTCAGACGTAATTTATAATAATTTGTAGGTAATTATTCTGTAAAAAAAGTACGAGCCGCTCCAATATCATCAATCCCTAAATAATTCTCTTGATAAATAAAATAAATACATTTCTTATGCTCGATGCCTTAAGAGACATACTTTCTGGCATTCATCATACAATTCTTACCTTTGTTAATTTGTCAATTAGTGAACAATAAATTACTCTATCCTGTTTACTGCAAAAGAACATGTTATTATTGTAATCTAAGATTTAATTTTTGAATATACGAAAAGTTCTCAATCATATTTACTACGTAGTACATAGAAGACATTTTGGTGAAGATATATTGTACAATTTGTTCGTTTCTGTTAGTATTTTGCTATTGTGTTACTTTAACTATTATAAGTATACAAAAGATTTTGGATTCCGAATAAATACACAGAATTTTACATTTTCAAGTTTTTATTTTAGGTACGCTATTGTTTCTTTATTTTTAGTAAATGGTCTTGCTACATTCGGGTGTACAAATAACGTTTCATCATGAATGATATCAATATATTTAACCATAACTTAAGTAGTCAGTTCTTTGATTTGGAAGATGAAAAGCTTACAGATTAGTCAAAAATATTGTAAAATTAATTTTTTACACAACTTAATGAATAAGAAATTCAACCGCTGAAGTTTCTTACTAAGAATTTTCTTGTCATGAAGGTCATATTTTTAGTAGTTCACAACTAAATATTAAACTCGTACAAAAAAAAATTATAGTGTCATTTTACTTGTGTAACAGAAAATATAAGACAAATCGTTATTGTAATGATTCATCGCCTTAATCATATGTAGATAGAAAAAAATGTTTCCAGTTCAAATACATAGGTTGAATTTGAAAAAGAAAGGAGCAGTCATCATAATCAACAAAATATCAATGTATTTACTTTCCACGTTTGAATCCACTTCCTCCTCCACGCTTGGCACCTCCAGTTTTACCCTTTTTATCATCTTTACTCTTTTTACTTTGAGAACCTCCCTTTTTGTCATCTGCTGGTCGTTTTACTGCAGCAGTTGTGGTTCCAATAACTTTAAAAAACCCATCTAATCTTCCTTGTGTGGATGTTTGTCGAGCATTTGTTAATTTCTTACAACCAGATCTAATACGCTCTTCAGCAAATCCTTTCTCATTAACCATGTATTCCACGAGGCCATCCAGATCAGGAGCATTCCACTTGAAGTCAAAAGTTTCAGGATCAGTAATTTCAGGTGCTTTAAAAAGTCCTCGAGCTCCATCATAGTGCCATGGTTCAGGAATTACATACAGTGTTGGTGGTTTTTTACCCTCCTTGTTACTCCTTTTATGTTCTTCTAGTTTCCTAATATTCTCCTTTTTAATATGCTCGATCACACCTTCAATATTACGATGTACCTTCATTAGTTCAATTGCTTTTTTGGGTCCAATCCCTCTAATAGAAGGACAATAATCACAGCCAAGAAGAATACAAAGGTCAATGAACTAGAAACAAAACATAAAAAATTAACTCCATCATCAAATTAAATATGTATTGGTCTGACAAAAATAATGTAACAAATAAACTATATCCTTACTTCATCCATTGTAAATTCCAGTCCTTCAAGCACCTTTGACAGGTAAAATTCTTGAATAGGCATTTTCCTGGCTTCGCTAAAAGTTAAGTGTCTTAGCATCACTTTAGAACCAAAAGTAAGGGCATCCATATCCTCAGTAGCAACTGCATACACTTTTCCAGCAGCTTGAAGTGCAGCACATTGAGCTTCAGCCTCACATGGTGCCTATTTATGAAATGAAAGAAAAAAACGATGTAGTAAAGTATAATTCACATGCATTTGTAAGAAATAATAATGTTGATGAAAATAAAACATACTTTGACGAAAGGAATTCCCATTAACGTTAAAAGATATTGAGCTTCGTCAACATGGGCTTTAGTCACTTTCACAAGTCTTCGAGATTGTTTGTCAATCTCCTCCACATTTCCAGCTTCAACAGCAGTGTCATATGCCTAGTAATTAAATTAAAAATAGTCACGTTTCAAAAAATAATCATCATCATTATAAATGAACAAACTTTTGTGTGTACAAAAGTTGAGACTAACCTTTTGAGCATCAGCTCGTTTCTCTTGACGTTTCTCCAATTCTCCAGATTTCATTTCTGGAGGTTTCCCATCAAACACATAAATTGGCTTGATTCCAGCCTCAATCATCCGAATAGTACGATAGAAGAAGCCTTGGTGAATAATAATAAAGATTAATATCAGACAAATATTCAAGACAATCATCATCTGCTACACATTTTAGTGGCTAATATTGTACCTGATAGGTGAGATGTAGTTTCTCCATCCGCAGACATTAATTGTGCTCCTTCTTGTCGTACAGCAATCAGAAATTGATACAAACTCATGGTTGCGTCGATGGCCACTTTTCTCCCTAAAATCACGATTTGGAAACATACCAAAGCAATTAGTTAATTATAAAAATCATGTTCCTCCAACTTGTTACTCATGCAAGTTAATTTTAAAATAAAAAACGTATTTTTACAATCCAGAATATCTTACCAAAATAATTCTTGAATTCGTTCTCCTTGACAGATGCTGGAGCTGCATCATAAATTAACTTGGAGAGACCCAAAATACCCATTGTCCTCAACTGTTGATGAAAGATTAATCAACTTTAAGAAACTAAAAAATCCGGAAAAAAAGAACGGGAATTTCGGCACAAAAACGACAGTTCTCCCTCCAAACAGATGAGCATTGAATTTAGGGCATTGAAGAAAGTAAACATTAGAATTTTTTTTAAAAAAAGTTTTAAAAAATATTTAGCATTTAATTTATTTTAAGACGATTAGGGAACCCTGTGGAGAAGGAGAGGGTTGAACTTTGACATTTTTCAAACTATTGTGACCCCTTGGCATTCAAGAGCATCAAAACTCTTGACCCATCCTTCAGAAGGGTATGAGGTCAAGAGGAGATACGTAGTTATAATTAACCAAAAAATATGGTAAAATTTCCAAATTAGTGACCCTTTAATAGAACCCTAAACAATCATCCTCTAGATCAATCGTGTAATGTTCTAGTTTAATTTTTTGCATTCAACAAGTAGCCAGTAAAACTATCTTATTTAAGGGATAAAAAACAAATTATATTTATTTACGATCTCGAAATGATTTCGCTAACCACAGGTAAACAATCCCTTTCTTTGTATTTCTAAATTAAAAATTCTAGTGTTTACATACTTAGTGATTCGCATAATTATTTTATTTTATTTTTACATTTTTAGACCTTTCGTGCGCTTTGGAGGAAACCAAAGTTCGTAGGAGACATTGGAAACATCGTATAAGATCCAGATCAACATCAAATTTATTTGCTGGAGCAGGTAATACTTACATCAATAAAATTGTCTCTCATGAGTTTAAAGATTAAAATGTATTAATATTTTATTGAATATGTAAAGGTCCTAAAACTGATTCCGATGATACTGGTAAAGATGTCAATGACTCCGATGATGCAGAACGTTCTTTTGCTAAACTTACTATACAAAACAAATCAGGGTCAAAGTACTTTAATCAGAAATTACCAATGCAAAGTGTGGTCGAGTCTGACTCATTCAATGAGTTATTTGGTGGATGTTCACAACCCAGAGCTTCCCAAACTAAAAGGTGTGGCATATTGTCTAATAATTTTATTTGAACGATTGTTATTTTGAACAATTAATTTGTTTGTTCTTGTTGCTTACAACTTACAATATGCTTTTATTGTTGATCTTAATTGATTCGTTCATATTCTTTTTGCGTATTAGGAGACGAAGACATAAGCGTATGGCAGTTGATGTGACAGATTTAGCTAATTTAGATATTGCTGGTGGTAGTGAAGAGGTCAATGGACTGTCTGCAATTGCAGCAGTGGCTGTACCAAAAAAAAGTGATTTAATTTTTTCTGCCAAAAAATTAAAGAAGAAAGCGGGCATCACTGCCGAACCATCAGGATCTGGATCTATTGATTTTGGCAAACGAAAGCGAAATGAGTGAGAAATATATTTTACTTTTGACAAAATGTCAAACTATTTCAATTTGTTGTAAGTATTCTGTTTTATTTTTTTTGAAATTTTTCAAGGCGAGGTCACAAAGATCGGCCAGTGGAAATTAATTCTACATTAGTGGAGCATTCAAATGTGATTCTAAAAGGTGTTCCAGTCAATATAAATCATGATGTAATGGATGAAGATATGAAAAGTGAGGACGAAGACGATGATGACGACGATTCCTCTAATGTCTTTAGTAGTACTGAATCTGAAAGTACCGAAGAAACATCGGAAGGACAAGAAGGTACTCTAATTAATTAATTAGATTCATGTTACGGTGTATAATTTTCATACTAGTGCTCCACCCGACGTACTCGTAAAGTCCTCTCGTAGTCCGATTTTTGTGACCGTTGCTATAGGAATTTGTATCTCCTATTCTTTTTATATCTGAGAAAGGACTTACGAACGGTCGGGTGGACCCCTACTATGTATCGTTTATTTTTATTGCAATGATAATTTATTGTAGGGGATGATGAACACTCTGATTATTGTGGAGAGGACTGGGTTGACGAATCTGGTGATTCCGTAGAGAGGAGGAGAGACTTAATAATGCGGCGGCTAAGAGATTATGCTCCAAACAGAGAAATTCGCGCTGGTATGAGCCATGGAATTTAATTTTTGGGGGGATAAATTTCTGATTAAGTTCATTGTTTTGAAAATAATCTCTTTCTAATTCCAGGTAGAAGAAGAGTTCACCCTAATAAACCTGTCTTTTCCTTTCGGACTTCTGCCAATGAACAATTATCAAAATTCCTTCAGGATCCAGAACAGTCTGAGCTTAAGTAATTAAACTAATTTCTCGTACTTTCCATATCACGATGCTATTTTACCTGCTATACGACTTTTTCAATTTTTTATTTAACTTTATTTTATTTTTAATACCCAAAGACTGATGAATTGCTCAAACCATTTTCTAATCCAATTTTAAATAATTTTGATGTAATAGATTACATCCCATGCGGAGATCAGAACGGATTCAATTAGGTCATATAGCAACGTTGTACTCTCTTCAAATGCATTACCATCATGAAGATGAAGGATCCGAGAAGGGATTCACATGTCCAATTTTAACAAAGACATCGAATACAGCCCAGATGGATGCAAAATCTGTTTTTGAAGAGGAAGGAGAGAAGACGTCTTGGTTAGGTCCATTATGGACAGAAAGTGACTCGAAACGTATTAAGAAGTAATGTCGACCCCTTTTTTATGGAAGAGACTTGTTTTCTTTACATGAACTGTTACTTTTACCCGTTATAGTATTTTATATTTATTTTATGTTATCGTCTATTACCTAATATAATTTGTATTTAATTTATAAGTTTATATAATATACCATGTACACACTTCAAAATTATCATTCGTTGTTTGTGTTATCCTTAAATGTTAATTGAGATATATGTAATGCATACAAAAGATGTAGTAATTTATAATAATTATGGAACAATGCAGTTTTGCTCTGTTTTTGTACAATGAATGCTTCCTGTGACATCGCCTTTGCAATTCGTTGCGCGTCTACTCGTCATAAGGTAAATGAATAATTAAGTCTCATCTAGTGACAACTTGACAATTGATTACAACGCACAGTCATGCTTTGTTATTTGAATACATGAAAAAATGTTATAAGTAGCAAATAATATACTATATATAGTATCGTGTCTATATCGTCTATTCTGCCACGAAGAACAGTACCAGAACTCGGATCCGCCAATATAACTTTGTGATAATAATTTTTAAAAATAAATAATGTTTGTTGAATAATATATATATACGATTTTGCAGCAAATAAAATGGTAATTAAAACTTTAAATACACCATAATTTTTGTGTACGTTTTTTTTAATCAACATGTTTTTTTATTGTACAAAGAATTGTTCTCAACTTTCAGTATAAAATTCTATATATCTATTGTCTTTTTAACTAAAATGTAAAGAGCATGAAACTTAAGCTTGGTTTTCCAAACCAGTTGTCATTTCCTTTAGCCGTGTTGGATTAAAACGTAGTACAGCAGGGGCAGACTGGGCCCCCAAGTGCTGGGCGGCAAAGCTCGAAGAGGCCTCCAAAATAACGTTTAGCCTCGGCGGCAAAGCTCGAAGAGGCCTCCAAAATAACGTTTAGCCTCGGTGGCAAAAGCGGCCTCTGGTCCACAAAGGCCTCCTTAGTCTCCATTTACGCAATGTTAAATTTCTGGCGGCCTCAGCGGCAATTTCCACCTTGCCGCCCTTGTCAGTCCGCCCCTGAGTACAGGCATATATAAAATACACTTGAGATGTTTTGCTCAGATATGTACATGTATGAGGTATGCTACTTATAAAGAGAGATGTTTTTGTTATATTATTTTTCGTGTTTCCATCAAATTAAATCAGCAGAAGACAACCCTGAACCTCATGCAGTGCAACTATGGTGCGTTTTAAAACTAAAGAGAATAGGTTGAACTGCGTGGTATTTCAAAACGGAACGAGAGAATTTATTGAA
>JAQIVZ010002872.1:0-17350 GCA_034700945.1 Arrhopalites spinosus | reverse complement strand
TAGACCACGACTGTGGAAAAGTTATATTGGTTAGGAATATTGTTAATAAAGAAATTAATGTTAAAAGAAACTGAATTGACTCCCTCATTTTGGATTATTTAACTCCTCATTTCATTCCCTCATTCTCACTCCTCATTTTGGACTCCTCATTTTGAATCCCTCATTCCTCATTCTCGCTCCTCATTTGAATCCCTCATTTCGGACTCCTCATTCTTACCCCCTCAAATTGTACTCTCAATACACTTCATATTTTGCCATTTCAATACCCTACATATACATATGTATAGGGTTGGCTTAGAAAATTTCATGGCTTTTGCGTTATGTGTACATTGTGTGTGTGTGTACAGTTCTACCATCAACATCAACTCAATTCCATGCATCTAATTGTCTAGTAGAAAAAAGAGAGAGTTTGTCCTCTCCGTCTTCATCAATTTATCTATCCATCCCTAGCTTTTTATCTGCCTACCACATTTACGTAACCATTTCATCAAGTTCTCCTCATATGTCATTAGCTGATTTTACTTTTTTTCTTTTTTTTTTACTCTCTCTCTCTCTCTCTCTCTCTCTTTGTGTTTGTGTCTCTTCTTGGTGTGCATTTACACAACGACCACTTTTCCTTTCCTATTCTTGTCATGTTGGTTTCATACATATATGTAGATGTACACTCTGTCACATTTCCCAAGACCCCAGTGTCCCCAGCGCCAAGTTTCACTCTGACCTCAGCTGGAGAATTCCTCATTCTTTCATCACCACCATTTTCTCATTTTCATCATGTTTTGGCAACCGTCAACAGCGTCAAGGAATACAAAGACTTTTTTTTATACCACATACAGACAATGTTATACAGACACCGAGTCGTTTGACTAGTTTTGAATTTTAATTTTCATGAGCAATTTAGAAAACAGTGTGGAGTATTATGTCATTATTTTCTGTGACTTAAATTGGCCAAATATTTTAATTAGTAAATATTCCCTGCAAAAAAAAACAATTGTGTTTTCATATGAAGGCGAGGAATATTAATTAATGTCAGCAGGGACAAGAATGAATATTTTAAAAGCCATTGCAGATATCATTTCATGAATTAAATGCCCAAAAATATTTTACACACTGTATGCAAATAATTCACATTGTCTAATTTGAACACAAATATTTTCATATTAGCCTTTTTAATCCCACTCCCACTCACACAGAGAGAGAGAGAGAAGTTGGGAATTTATAAATCTTTGTTAAAATAATTTGTAAAATAATAAATTGAAAAACTAAATATAAAAGAAAAAGTACAAACTAAATAAATCACAATTTTCTCTATGGCGGGAGAACGGGAGAAAGTTGCCAATAATGTAGATGTATCTGTGCATGTTATAATAAGAGAAAAAGTATTGATAAAAAAATCAAAAATAATTTGTCACCCAACAAATCAAAGCCTAGAAATAAGCGTGGAAGACGTGGGTGGAGAGAGAGAGAAATTGTGGCATGGAAAAACTTTTTTTTAGAATATTTTCATATATTAAAGGTCGGTGACACGAATCATGAATTTGAATTGTTGGAATTTTCCGTCTCTTCGTAAATCAAGAATTAGACATTGGGACGGAGGTGAAAGGAGGTGTTGGGGAAAAGAGAAAACACGACAATTTTATTGATTTTGACCTCAACTTGCCTAGTCTCGTAGCCTACATTGTACACACAAAAAAAACAAGCTAAATTTAGATCCATGCTAAAGATATTGATGTTACCACTACAGATTTATGTAGCTAAATATTATTTGCTACAAGGGAATGGGAAACCTTTTGTAACTTTCTCTCTCTCTCTACAAATTCCAATTCTTTTAACCGTTTCCAAAACAAATCTCAAAAAATTAGTGATATGAAACGAGTGAAAGTTACAAAAATCTTTTTGTTTCTATGTTAAATTTCTTTTCAAATATTTTCCCGTAATGTAAAAAAAGTGTGTGGACCATTTCATTTTAACAGGTTGACGGTCTCAAAGTTAAAATAATTAAAGTGAAATTGCTCTATTCTTGCCAAAAAATTCAAAAGAGATATTTTGTCAACTACAGGCGTCAAGGAGGGCGGGAGGAATTAGAGAAAGTTGAAAGAGAAATATTTTGGGAGTTTGGAGTAGAGTTGAATAGAGTCATAATTTGTAAAGGGAGAAAGTAAAAGGATTGGAGTAAGAGTGGGGATATGTAAAGTGGAGTCTATTGCTGGAAATTAGTTTCCAATTTAAGCTTCCATAGAGGATTGCCTTGCCATGAAATATGAAATGAAGGGAACATGTACACATAAATTTTAGAACAAGACTAAACATAGAATAAGGGATTAGACAGGAGAGAGTACATGAAAATTATGGAAAAGTCTTTACATGGGTGGATTTAGTTACCTCCTCGTTAGCTATAATATTTGATTATGAAGCTTGAATTAGCAACCATGGCTGTCAACATTTTTGAAACTATACATTTGTATATACACACAAAATGTAGTTTTGTTCTTAATAATATTGTACTGTGTAATTTATAGCACACTCTCTACAGTACATAACACACTTCTCCTATTTTCCTGTTTTGCAGGTGCTTTAACGTCTGCCAGAAATCAAGAGAAAACTACAAAGTTGAGTGGGTGTAATGTACATATACACAAATATTATATGAAATATTTTCTTAGTTTGGTTGTAGGCCATATAACCACTACCGTTTCTATTATTGCTAATTGTAATGTATATGTAGGACAGGTTTAATATTAGGAAAAGTGGGCTGTCTATGCTCTCGTGTCAATTATGAGTGGAGCGGAAGGTGCGTGGAGTATAGAGGCACAAAACAGAAGAATGATTTGTGTGTGCTGCCTTTTGACAACTTGTTTTGACCTTGTCTAGCCCCGGCTAGAGTGAAAGAGTCAGACTTTACAGGATTGAAATGAAAGCCATTGCTCTCTTTATACTCACAGAGAGAGACCCAATCCCAATCCCAATTCAAACTCTCTCTCTCTCTACCCAATGTAATATTTGCTCAGCTATTTCCACTTCTATTTGCTAACATTCTGTTCACGTATTCAAAGAGAATTATTCGATTTCTCCCAATTCCTCTCTCTCTCTCTCTTTCTTTCTCTTAAATTATCCAACGTCAGCAAAAAGTCAAAAACTAAGACAAAACTCAAAATGGCTTGAATTCCAATTTATAAATCTTGAGTCATGTTGACTACACATTTTATATAAAGTCTGTACGACTACATATTTCTTATTTTTTGAACACTAATTTCCTAAATGGTGAAAGAAAATTTATGATTTGTTATTTTTTTCAAATGAAACACTTTTTTCTCTACATTTTTCATAAAATATTGTTCAGCTTTTATTCTTTCCATACATATATGTAGTACCTAGATTATGTACAACTGTACAAGCTAAATACAAAATATCAAAATGTTTAAAAATGAAAAAAAAACCAAATACTCGTACACGTTACAATGTCACTTGGATTTGAATCTTTTAGACCAAAAATAAATTTTCTTGGAATAATAGAAAAAGAATGTTAATATCCCAAACATTCTTGACTATCTCTCTAGTCTGTACAGAGATACAATTTACTAAGGCACTAGAGCTTTCAACTTCTTAACTGACGCTGACGTACCAATCCGATAAGTGACTGGGAATAAATGGAGTAAATAGTTAGCTTAAGAACTTGACAGCATAAGGAATTTAAATGTCAGCTAATCTAATCTCAAAAAAAACTTTGTGCATAGGAAAAAAATACAAGGAAAAAAAGATAAGCCTCAAGAAAGGCAAAAGGGCTCAAGTCAACAAATCAACAAAAAAAGTACGACTTATGACTTACACTAAATTCATCCAAAGTCTTATAAATAGTCAGCCACATTTAATGACAACTGGTAAAAATGTCTATGCAGAAAATCAAGTTACATAAACATGACTGCACAAGAGAGAAAAAAAATTAGGATCATGTGAAAGAGCTTTCAAGGGAAATTTGTATTTTAACTTTGTCAAACTTTCCCATTTTTTGCTCTCTCTCTCTTCATTAGAGGGGTAAAGGGGAGGTCCTTTTAAAAATATTTCTTTGGAGTCTCTAACTTTGACTCTTTTTTTGAAATTAATATTAATTTAGTAACATCATGTGCCTCTCTATCGACACAACTCCCCCTTCTCATAAATAAGTCTACACATGCCTCCTACTTTAACATACGCCTACAATCTTAATGGCTTTTTACTGCGTTTTCCCCATAGACACGAATCCAAGTTAGTCGAGACATGGGAACAAATATACACACTGTTTGTATATATATATATATATAACTTTACCCCTTATTGGATTATTAATTAGCCACCTTTTGGCATGGCGTGGCGAGTTAATTTTCCACTTTTACCTCAGTCTCTCTACCCTCTCTCTCTCTCTCTCTCTCTCTCTCTCTCTCTCTCTCTCTCTCATGGTACACAAGTCAAGGAAAACTAATAACGCTTAACTACAACATATATGCACTCTTGGTCACCTTCGTTGGCTATCAGTCTCAACTGAATGTTTTTTTTATCCCCCGTTTCCTTACCTGAGAGCCATTTCTATAATAAACTAACTAATGGATAATGGAAAAGACCATTATCAACGATTAAACAAATACAACTCACTAAAAATATATGCACGTATCTGTACCTGTGTGGGTGAATTGCATTGGCCTTGACATTCCCATGCTAAAACCATGTTTATGGTTAGACTTGGCAATCTTTTTTTATATTTTTAGATTATGACTCTGTATTCATATTCAATTTATTTGTTAGATTAAAATACAAATGTAGTGAAAAGAGAGAGAGAGAGAAGTGAAAGTTTTCTCAAATACATTTTGTTTCTTACCCACCTTCTCCCTTTATAACTATACTTGGAAATAATTAATTATAAAATTAACATTTTAACCTCCCTGCAAAAGTTATACACAGCATGATTTTTTTTGTGAACCATCTTGCTCGTGTTCTTAATTGCTTGAATGGTAAACGATTAGGAATTGTATAGAGAAAATAAATGTACATATATTCACCACACACAAGATAATGATGATGACAACATAAAGAGCAATTTGACGGCAAGACTGCACGCAAGTTTTTCCCTTTTCGTGTGCTTCTATAGTTTCCATTTATTATTGTAACGACAAAGAACAACAGTGGAGTCTTTGGTGGGTACACTCGACTGGTTCAGTCTATGGGGAACATGGGTGGATAGTTTTGGTTGAGATGGATAATATGGCCAATGTTTGTGGTGTGTGTGCATGTTTAAAAAAGGGCCTTCAAGACGATGAACAAAAAAAAGGGAAAAGCATTAACTATCAACTTGCATTAACACAATCAATAATAATGATGCAAAAAAGCGGGCGAAGAAGTTAACTGTCATCAATTTTTTGGAGTAAAACAAAGTCCACAAAATGTTTTATAACATTCTCAAGTCAAATTTCTTATTTTCTACTATTTTTTATCTTATCAACAATTCCAACTTTCTCTCTACATATTCACAGTCTAATCTCATACATTCTTTGCTCAAGTTACAAGTCTTTAGTTTTTCCAATACCAAGAAAAATAGTCAATTTGATGACAGACGAGCACAATCTTTGTTTGGTTTTCGGGGAAATATTTATTTTTGTCAAAATAACTTTTTTTACACATTTCTTCTCTCAGTGGAGAAGATCCAAGAATTTTTTTTTGTGTTGTATAAATTTGGTTGTAATTATCCATTCTCTAAAACAATATGTATGTTTTTGCTTGAATAAAGAAAGTCTTGAAAGTGGGATAAATTACTGAAATTAAATATTAAGAAAAAAAGTTTTTCCACAAAATAGTCTTCATCTTAGGCTTGTTCTCCATTTTATATAATGCTTTCGCTTATATAAAACTTATCTCTATTTTAAATTTAACTTCTTACTAAAAAAGTTTAGGATTTTACAACGCATAAAGGGGCTGAAGATTTTTTTTAAAAAAACAAAAGTAATTTTCTTCTTGTTTTCTACCTTCTCTAGAATTTGGAATCACAAACAAGCAAAAATCTTTTTGCTGCTTACGATTAGTCTGGAAATATTAAAGGTATAGGTAAGATGATTCATGGGGCCGTCATTTGCAGGCTATCAAGCCTAATTGCGTATTAACGCTAGACTTTTTATTCCAAGTCAACTTTCTACTCCTTTCTCCCTCTCTGATTTCTTATTCCTAATTCCAATTAGTCAGTGTGCACTGGCACTAGTATTATATTTTTTTTACTAAATTCCTTGTACTTTCCCTTGATGCAATCTAGCATAAGGGAAAAAAACAATGCAGAAAAAGGGAAGCTAACAAAATAAATTAATGCCTCCTTAATACGAGCTAACTACCCTCAAATCATAATCATCATCATCATCATCTCATTATTACCTTTTCTCCGTACATTCATGTACAAATATACCTATGCCCTCAAATTTTATTTTCTCTACTTTTTCCATTCCAAGACAATGAGAGAGAGAGAAAGAGAGAGTACAGATGGGAAGGTAGTAGGAGAAAAGTCATTATTTAAATTTTTCTTCGTGTTGACTCTACCGCAATGCTTTCCCCCTCTCTTGTTTGTTTTTTTGTGTGTATTTGTATATTACACAGGAGAAGCTTTACGCTTTTCTCCATTTTGTATGTGTGTACCTATACATGTGTGTGCTATTTTAAATTAAGTAATTGCTTTTGCATGAAAATGGTCCACTTTTGATTAATGTCTCAAGTATTTATGTACCGTCTATGCCGCTCCCTATCTCTCTCTCTCTGTAGATTCATGGTGGATGCACCAGCACCAGCACCACACTAAAATTTTTTCGAGAGAAGGAGTCTCTCTTGTAACATTCATCATTTAATTACGTAAATTATTCCCCACTCCCCTCCCCCATTTTGTTTTCTCTCTACAATTTGATTGCTCTTTCATATTTTGTTGATGTACGTATTGTACACTTGAATTTTTTTTCAAGCTTGCAAGTTCAAGTGGACAATAAAAAGGAGGGAGGGAAAGTTGAATTCTGTCAAATTTTTTTCCATGGTACTTGAATCTGTATGGGATACAAAACGGATATGGCAAGTGAAAACAAGATGGACACTTTGATAATTATCACATGCAATTCAATTTAATGTATAATAGGCGTAAAGCCCAATAAGTTAAATCCAAGATTAAGATGAGTTGTCCATTAGCATATTTTACATTGACTAAAAATACAAAGTAAAATGTTATTTAATTTAAAGGGAATCATGACGCATGAGTCAGTGATAAAATAAACTACAGACAGACACATACCATTTGATAGCGATTACGTAAGCTCTCTGACTTAAGTTTATCCTAATGTGATTATAGTAATGCTTCAATATTTTTGCATATGTAAATAAAGTGTATTGCACTCATTGTCATTGTCAGGGGAGACTAGAAAAAGAGAGGGGACAGAGAGAGAGAGAGACTAAGAGAATAAGGGAAATATGAGAAACTTGACGCTCCCTCTCAGACCCAACAACCCTTTAGACTAACCATGACCAAGCTTGAGAACCGAGTTTCAGAAATAGAGAATGGGAGGATGAGTAGTGGATGAATTTATTCAGGCTTCATTTTCCATATAGAAAGAGTTGTGTAATTATTGGATTGTCATGAAAACTGTTGGATTATAGTGTATAAAGTGTAAATTTAGGAGTTGGAGAAAAGAAGAGAGACGTGAAGCATTTGCAACTGTCTATTTACTATTTACATCTCTCCTCACCCATGATTCTTCCGGTTCCGGTTCCGTGACTTTTACACTTGTCTACTAAAACTGTTTGGTCTGTATGTGTCTCTACAGTCTCTCGTACTTGTACTGCTACTCGTACAGTCAGAATAGGGAAGGTTGAACATCCATAAATGGTATTGAAATGGAACACGAAATGTGTTAGAATTATCAAGTGATGATGAGTTTCATGTCAATGTACACTTCTCTCCCAACTCATAATGTGAAATATGTACAATACACAAGTATTTATATTAAACTGACACACACACAGATTTGTTGTTATATAATAGTGATGTGCTCTTTCTTTTTTTCATGTTCATTTTTTTATCTATAAATTTTCAGTATGGGCCTTTCGCCAACCCTTCATGTGATTGCCGGTTGGTCGTTTGTTCATTCAGCCGGCTGGTGGTTGTTTTGTAGAAAGCAGAGTTTTGAATTTTTAAAAAAATATGTACACCATATATTCACCAGGTAGTCATCTCCTAAATATAGAATTTGATAACTCACAAGTTTTTTTTTCATGTGTATCTTCACAAGTCGTGGGTTTTTCTATGTATGTATGCAGCATATATAAACATTATTATGATATGACTACCCCTACCCAATTCTCGAAGGGGTTTTTAATGACTGATTCTGGGAAATGGTTGTGATGGTCAATTGAGTTGGATCCACTCATCACAGATGACTACTAGTTGGATGATAGACGTTGACATGATGGATAAACAATAGACAAGCGAACAAGGAAAAAGGGAAAAAATCATACATTGTACGGAGCACACACACTCCCTATCTTACACATAAAAATATTCCTTCAAATTTAACACCACACTTGTACATACATTTAACAAGTACAAAAACTTGTGTTTATATATATATACATATATATTCTATAGAGTCGAGGTACTTGAAAACTTCCTAACTAATCGGACGTGATAGGAGAGATGGCAAGGTTTTTTTTTGGGACTGTGGATAGAATAGAATCGATGGAGTATGGGGAGAGACAGAAGGCGTGTCCGCTTTTATTTCATTATTTCTTCGTATTCGTTTAATCATCACGAATTATATGGAAGCTAAAAAGAAAGAAAGCTTCTGTCTCCTCATCATTGTCCCAAGTTCATTGAGAACTGTCATTGTCAAATTATAATTAATTGATTCCAACTTATCCCATGAACACGTGGTTCATCATCATTTGCTCAACCGTTGAAATCAAAACAATGAAATTCTAAATATATTTTACTATGTACAATGTTTTTCAAATCAACAAAAATAACAAAGAGCTCAAATCAACCATTGGCTTTTCATAGTCTGTCATATTATTATTAATATTAAATTATTCATTTCATTATATTAAAAATTACAATTTTTAGACTAGTCTTATAAACTCTAAACAATTTGCAATATTTTTTTTTGTGACTGGAGAAACCCAAACAGTGTCCAATAATATTTATATATTTATAATGTAGATTGTAGGGGATAACCAATATTTTTTTATGGACACAACAACACAAAACAGTCATGGCTTCTCAGACTTTTTTTTCAGTAATTTGACAGGAGCTTTTCAAAGTCAGGAAAAAAAGGTTTTTTGAAAGTCGTAGAGAGGGAGAGAGAGAATTTGACGGAGAAGATGCATAAGTTCAATGCTTTATATGGTTGAACGCGGACCTTTTGATGAAAATGAAGAGTGAAGGTAGGGAGAAGGAGGAGAGAGAGAGAGAGACCCTATTTCCTTTCATTTTTAATTATGTGTGTACCACTATGACTCATCAGTAGCACCAGGTGTATCAAAGTTGAAATATTTCTTGTACTAAAAAGAAAATGTATCTGCCTGTGAAAAAAAAGAAAATTCCTGCTTGTTCATCCCATCAAAAAATTACTTTTTTAACTCAATCTCAATATGTATTGACAATAATGTAAATATTTTATGAGCTTATACACTCTTGTACTTGCATCAGTGCTTTTGATGCATTTCCCAATAAAAAAAAATTATGCTCTGTGCGTCTGCACTAAAAATTCAGAGTCTTTGTGGTACAAAATTGAATTCCGTTGACAAATAATGTACCTGTTGTTCAGCTTTAATTTTTTGAACGCTGCCTATTTTATCAAAGAATAATATTTAATATTGTATCACTAGATCATACTGATAGGGATAATAATTGTCGTCCTAGTTTTAGTTGTGGTTGTGGTAGTAAATTTTACTTTTTTAAGTGAGGAAATAATTATGAGGCTTCAACTTGTTTGTTTGTATTATTTTTCTTTTATTATTTATAAATTCTAATGAAAAGTCATGTTGAAATAAAAAGAATGCATAATGCACTGACAAAAAAATGGTGGAGTTAACAAGTTAAAAAAAAGGAAAAAGTCTACCTGTAATCATGAACTGTGAAGAAAAAGAGCTATAAGATCAGAACACAAGGATGCTTTGAATAAAATGTTTCTTTTTTTATTCTGATTGTGGTGTGGATGTGAGAAAATTGTATAGTACTGGGAAAGTTTTTTATATGTATCTGTATGTACAAAAAGATAAAGACTCTAAACCGGGTACAAGGGGCTCAAGAATAAAAAAAGATGGATAAAAAAGTAAAGTTTACATTGAAATGTTTTGATGATTATCTAAAAAATTGTGAAATATGAATGGTAATAAAATGTTGAATTATTTTTTTTATATGAAAAGAATTTCAACATATGAATCATTCATAATGAAGGGACAGCACCCTAAAAAATTGATAAAATCAGACAAAGTCCAAACTTGTACTAGTCCTTTAGGACGGAGGACGAGAAAAGAGTCTGAATAAGAATTGATGTCGTCATCCCATTTAACAACGTTAAACTATACTCTCGTTTAAAATTTTTAATTGAAAAAGAGTTTTTGATAAGGATGTTTTGGAATGCTTTATTATTTTATTCAGGCAGCAATTTAATTGTCCAGATCAAGGCCAAGGCGGAATTAAATGTCAAAATATTTTTACGACAATTTAATAGCCCACGAAAATGTCTTTAATATTAACCTATATTGCCATCAATCAATCATTATATCTGTAATCTTGACTTGACTAAAATTTTATATTGATTTGATGTCTCCAATTAATAGCTAAAAGTAAGTTTCGAGTCATTTCAGTTTACCAAAGAAACTGTAAAACTAAATCATTTTATGTTTCAAAGTCTTCCATCACCCAATTTAAATTTGCAAATAAATTTTTACCCCAATTTATTTGAAAAAATTTGAATCTTTTTGTTTATGTCCATCTTTCTTGTACGATGAATTTTATTTGTAATTGTCAATTACAAACTTCCCCTCTAATGTACCCTAAAATATGAAAAGCGACTCAAGTACTTTGGTAAGATGAATTAATTTGAAAAATGATTTTTATGCACTATAATATAAACTTTGTGCAAATGAATAACATTTTATAAAATGCACATTTTGTATTCCAACCCTAATTTATTTTGTCAGGCTAATTAAATAACAAAAACGTTAATGAGGATACACACACACACATAAGTAGTGAAGTATCATGCTTTTATGATAAATTTAATTAATTACAAGTTGAACAATTTTAGTAATATACCCATTTCTTACATAATAAATGCATACAAGAAGAGTTTCAAGTAGTTTTTCCTTTCTTCACCTTCCCATCAGGTGTATTTAGTTGAACTCATATCTATAATATTCAAAACTAAGTCTTCCGTTCTGTTTCAGCTGGAAAACCTACAGGGTTTTTCCCATGGAATTTTCTACAGGCTTATTTTATAATCCTCACCGTCCTTACCTTTCAATTAGTACCGGGGGTTTACCTTTACTTTTACAACCATGTACATTGCAGTTTCCTTATATGCACAGCAGTAGTAGGAATTCTTCTGTCTACTTTTTTGTTTTGTCCAACTAAAGTACATCCTCTCTCTCTCTCCCTTTCATCGTTCTAATTACTTTTAGTTATTACATCAATTCATTAGTCTTCCCAGTCCTCAGTAACAGAGTGATGAAGCCCACGTTTTATTCTATGGAGAAACAAATAATTAACCAAAAGATACACAAACTCGAGAATTTTTTTCTAGTTATAATTTATCATGAGACAAGTTCAAAGACGATCTTGTACAATTGTCGCTTTTCTGCTCGTCCAGTGTAAGAATCCTTCATAAACTTGTCATTTGACATGTCAGTGAGAATTTTTTTCATGCATGTGCTTCATATCAATATGCCAATCTTTACAATAATGACAAATGCATGTACATAAATGTATACATTCTCATGTAAATTAATAACAAGGAGGAGGTAGGACAGGGGCGGGGTTCTGTCTTTGGTGTAAAGACAATTCTCATTCTCTGCTTCCTTTAATCATCCGCTACCCAAGTTTATGGTGACCCTGGATTTGGTGCGACGAAAAAATTAAATTAATTCTGATAAGAAAATAAAAGAAAAGGTGGGGACACAGCAGGGAAAGACTTAGAGTCAAAGTCATGTGAATGAATTATGCTAGAAAAACCAGGCGGGTATTCTGTCACCCTCAACTAGATGATTCATCAATCAACGTAAAAAAAATTCTAATTCTTTATTTTGTCTTGAGCCCGCACACTGGTAAACTCTGGAAACATTATTAACATTGCCTGTAGGAGGAAATGAAAGATGTTTATATATTAGATCCTGTAAAAATTACTGTTGCAATGAAGAAATAATTGCATTACTCCATACCACAAATATAAATATACATTTATAATACTTTTTTCTTGTCCATTTTATGCCTTTTTTATCTCTTTTTTCTAAGCTTTGCAAAAAAGATCCATTAGGGTAAAAAATAAATGAAATTATATGCCTATAAATTATTATGTGAAGAATAAATAATGATGAAATATAAATGAATGAATAAAATATAGTAAAATAAATGTGTGATGCCGCACCTCTCTGTCAAATTACATTATTGTACAGATATTTATTTGATTATCCTCACGATCAATATTATATATGGAGTTATATATATTTTTTTCATCCACGTGCTAATAGCTACATATTTTGGCCCATATTGACTTTTTTTTGTAATGGAGTCGACGAGAAGCCTTCAAGATGTGTTTCTTGTTTTTGCTGAAATACTGTTTCATTTTAAAAATCTATTCTTGATTCTGAAACAAAATCAAAATTTTAATTATTCATATTGTTTCAATTTTCTATAAAAACTATAATTCAACATTTAAATTATGTTAAGTCACCTTTGAAGTTGAGGATTCCAATTGTAAAGTTGTCGTTATATTTATTTGGTTTGTAGCATTTCAAATTCTTTTATTTTTGAGAAGAATAAATTATTTTTTATAACGATGAGCACAGAGTCAGAACCAAAAAAAACGAAATAATTAGCGCAGTCAAAACAATAGTACAATATACAGTAGTCAATCGTCAATTGAAGCCCACAAAAAAAATCATTCAATCTTCCCATCGTATCAATCAATATCAATAATAATTACAATTATACACACTGCGCTCAAATTCATTCATTCTCTCTCTCTCTCTTTTCTCATACAATTACAATAAATTAATACATTATTAATATTTTTTAAACTTACTTACCAACTAATAAATTGAAATAATGTAGTGTTTTTTTTACAATAATAATAATTTTACAAACTAAATATGAGCTAAAGTAGTTAATAAGTAACATTAAATTATTACAATTCCATTGTGACTAAAAACTTGATATTCAAATAATTTTTTTTACGAATTCGAAAACTTTTTCTCTTTAAAAAGAGCTTGATTCCGTTTGATGAATAATTAAATAAAATGAATTTTAAATTCATTTGGTTATTAAATTAATTACATAAGATTTGTTCAATTCGTACTTATAGTCTTGTACACAAATTCATACACAGAGTACAAGCATCATCATCATTATCATTTTTTTTCATAATTAGTCATAATTAATAACTTAAATATTTTACATAATCATGTGGGCACGCCAAAGATAATACAACCACGTTTACAATAATATGTGTATATTCTTCTTTTTTTTGTAGAATTAGTATATTAATTAATTACCTAAAATTATTACAATTGAATTAAAAGGTAGCTTGGCAGTCGATAAATTGGCAATAATAATAATATATTTATAATATGTATCATCATCACTGACTAGCATTATACACAAAAATTTTCTTTTTAGCACCAACATTTTTTTAGCACTGCTTTGTTCATCAGTAAACATTACAAATTAACAACAAACAAAATGTAATGTTTATCCTTTGATTTCCCTTATTAAAAGGGTATTTTTTTTTGACACAGTCATAAAGTGGAAATTATATATATCTGTATTTATATATAATTGTAATATTAATAATAAAGCAAAAAATCTCAAAAGAAAAGAGACAAAGAAATTTCGACTTTGGTCGGCTTGAAAAAAGGAGAATAGGCCGTGACATCTAAGAATTATTTTTTGACCTTGTTTGTCGAAAACAAAGGAAAAAAATGGCAAAAATTGTAAATTCTTTTTTTTGATTGAAATTAAATAACATTGGTAAATAATATTAGTATTTTATAAATTATAATTGTGTGCTTACATTTCTAATTAACACATTTATACTTGCATCCAAGATTAAGGGGGGTGGGGGTAGTTTTTTGAGTGGTTTTTTAAACAATAAATGAGTTTGGAGTTGGATGTAGACAGAAAAAAAATCATAATATTGCATAAATGAGTATACGTATAAGATAAATTACAATATTAATTATGACAATAATAATTATAATAGTAGATGTGCAGTAAGACATAGCGAATAAATATTAATTAATAATTATTTTTTAAATAAATAACGATGACAGCTTTTCCTCATACTCTAAAATCATTCATTTCTCTCTTTCATCTCTCTCTCTCTCATCATTAAAAGAATTAATTAAAATCCAATATAATATTAATATACATATTATTATCTTTTCAGTATTTTTATAATGATAAAAGAGTAAATTTTTTTCCATTTTTGTTTAAATTCTGAGTACAAATTTTCAAATTTTTTATAACCCCTCATTGACGACGGGCTATACACTTTTTATATAAGAGGAGTATTTTATTTTATTTTTTTTTTAAATTTATTAATTTTTTTCGTTTACCAATTCTAGAGTACAGTGGCAGGTGGGACAACATTGTGGGCAAAGGAGGCTGTACTGTCACCTTTCTTCCCAGCAACTTTCACCGCGTATTGTCCAATGTCTGTCACAGCACAGTTCTGTATTTGTAATTGGAACTTACTCTTGCTCAAACTTGTCAGTTGGTATTTTGATGACTCTTGTAAGGTCTTCCCGTCCTTCAACCACTCCACTTTATTTACAAAATGCATTCAATTAAATTTATACATAATTAAATATTAATTACAACACAAACTATATTTAAAATTATCCATACCAGATTGAGGGACTTTCTCCATTTCACAGGTAAATGTGGCCAACTCTCCCTCTCGGACTCTGTCAAATTACAAAACAATTTTATTTTATTTCCCAAAAGTCATTTTATTTTTTATTTTTTATAATAATTCAATTAATTCAGATAAAAAAAGAAACTCACGTGGCAGAACGTGGGAATGTCTTGAAAGATGGACTCTTCTGCTCTTCATTTGGTTCTACAGAAGAAACAGAATTATTAGTAAAATATTTAAAAAATGTTTTTTTGATAAAAATAAAATAGTTTACCAATAACAACAAGGGAGCAGGAACTGAAGGCTTCTGCGGTATCATTAAAAGCCTCCAAGGTATATCCGCCAGCATCTTCGGGGAATATCTCTGCAATCCTCAGTGTTCGTACTTCACCAGTACCCTCGTACAGGAAGTCTTTACTGGGTTTAATTTCCTTGTTATTATGTAACCAAACTACGTCAAATTTAGTTGCTCCTGTAACTCGACATGAGAGGATAACTAATTCACCATCCTTTACAATTTGAGATTGTAAATGTTCTACAATAACAGGAGCTTTGTCACCAGAGGACTTTCCTTTCCCTGTTCCACCTTCCATGGCTAGAATTTTAAATAGAAATATGACAAAAATGTTATGATAAAATTAATTTTTAAAAATGAAATATACTCACGGATAACTTTAAGGGTACACTTTGTTTCAATTGAGCCACACGTATTTGTTGCTTTGCATACATACGATCCTTCATCCTCGGGGAAAACTTCAGGGATTGTGAGAGTGGCAACTCTATTTCGATACTTCAGTGCCACCACATCTGAAGACGAAAGAGACTCACCATTTCTCGTCCAATTCACCTGAGGTTCTGTGAGAGAAAACAAAGTGTGATTAAATGTACTCCAAATTTTACTAAATTAATTTTCATACCTGGATCACCACTAAATTCACATCTTAATTCAACTGATTCTCCATCCTTAACTGATAAATTATCAAGGGATTTTTTGACTTCAGGAGCTGACATTTCATCGGAAGGCACTGAAAAATAAAAAAATACAAATTAATTATCATTTATAAATAAAGTTAAATTGACTCTCATCAATCTCCTCACATTCTAATTCTTTAGTCGTCGATCGGGATCTGGAGGGACTACCGGATGCATCCAAAGTTTTTCCATACGGCTTAGGAGATCTAGGTGCCGACGATTTGGGTGGAGGTGAGTCATCTGCAATACCTATGGTTGCAGCCGCCTATTTAATCATTAAAGAAAGAAAAACATTATAATTATTGTGTCATAATTCACAAAAATGAAATAAAATTACAAACTCCCACCTTTTGACTGCCATATGTTGAACCAGATGATCTAATTGGTTCAGGTTTACTTATTGAACTAACTGGTTTCTCTTTAGGTGGATGACTTTCCGGCATATATCTCCGATCTATACAGATTATCAACAACATTTTACTTTCATATTCACCATTTTAAAATTAAATTCACAAAAAATGCGACAACTCAAAAAAAACTGTCAAAAAAAAAGAACTCATAAACCAAAAATCCAAAACTTTCACCGCAACTTTGTTTTTTGTTGTGAAAAAAAACGAATCAAACTGATTAACTTGCGTTTCCATTTTATGTCAGTTGCAAGAAAGTAAAAAAAAACCCAAATGATGAACCTGTACATGTTGTAATACAAAGTAAACTTTTTTGTACAAAACATTGGCTACCACATTTGAACACGACTATCACCCTAAGGGGTACAACTATTTAGGTAAAATTTAACCTCTAATATTTATCTAACTGAAGGGTATGTTGGTGAACACGTGTATGTACATGTGTTGAATCTCATCTATTTTGAAAAAAATCCCTTCTTCAAAAAATATGTCAACGCAAAAAATACGCGTTGAGAAAAAAAAGAAGAAAAAAAGTTAATTTAATTTACAGTACTTTTTTTACTACATTACGTGCATTACTGCTACGATTGACAAATTCTAATAAATAATGAACTACAATATAAATTATGATTATTAAGTCAAAATCTATTTACTAAATAAGTGCTGAACTAAAGGGACATTCAATATCTACAATGTGCATTTGAATTTCTACTTTTAATAATTGAAAGAGAGATACTCAAGGTTCAGAAAAAAAAACTTTCACCACATAAATAAATGGGAAAAATATAAATTGCAGGATAAAAAATAAGGGACCGCGGATAATTGTACAGCAGTTTTTAAATCGCAAATCAC
>JAQIVZ010002871.1:0-17387 GCA_034700945.1 Arrhopalites spinosus | reverse complement strand
AATGCAGGTCAGAAATAACTAGGGTCTTGCTGAGCTTTTTGGTGTTCTCTCATGTGAAGGAAAAGGGTTGTCCCCTTCCAGTCCTCGTGGACAATTTTCATCTCGACTTCAAGCCTAAACAAACATTTAAAACTACCTCCTCTTAATCTTTTAACATGTCGAAACTAGGCAAATAGTGCTCTCATAAGAAACCATGTAGACTGACAATTGGACACACTGTATGTATTATATATCCCACAATTGGTGTTGAAGGATTTCAACATTTTCAAGCTATTCTTGTACGCTTTTAAAATGTAGAGAGAGAGAGAGACACACAGAGAGAGAGAGTTGAATTCAACACAAGTTTCTTAAAAGAATTAAATATAAAGAGGAAACAGGGATGAAGAAAAAGTATGAAAAAATAATGGCCACTGTTCTTCTCAATACTCATTTATTATTGAAACAAGAATTTTATTATAAATTTATACTAAAACCTTCTCTTCTTCTTCAGTTCTACAAACTTACAAAAGTGTACTAGAGTTCAGGTTAGAGTTATAGCTGTATTTTGACCGTAAATGTAAAGCTGTCAACATTTCTCATCCTATCCCAAGATTCTAGACATGACAGGAGAATTCCCATCTCAACTTTTCTTTTTTAAACTTTATTTTTCTCTTCTTTTTTTTTAAAAAAAACTTTATGTCTAATGCTCCGAGAATGAGTCAATTAATAATTTTAAAGATGAAAAGATTTAAGTATTAAATGCGAGAGTAAATAGAATTGTTTTTTGTAAAATTTACTAGAATTTTAGAATTTAATTGTACAACTTTTGTCTATTAAATTATTTATTAAGTACAGACTACAGTAATAGTTAATGTTATGTCGTCATCATTTTGATGAATAAATGAAATAATATTTAAAATTTATAGATAAAACGAGATTTGGATGAGAGTAAAGGACAAAATGGATCTTGGCGAGATTTACTGACACTTCCAGTTATGAAACCAATGACAATTTGTCTTGCTCTAATGTTTTTTCAGCAATTGTCAGGTAAAAATATGGTTACTTTTATCTGATATTCAAAATAATTTACTAAAGTTAATTTAATCTAAAATAAATTTAATAATTACAGGCATTGAACCCATAGTATTTTACACAGTAGACATATTTCAATCTGCTGGAGTAAATATTGATGAAAATTTATCAACAAATATAATTGGAGTAGCTCAAGTAGTAAGTTTTTCTTTTTGTAAAATAATGCACAATATTTTTTCAATTGATAAGTTTATAATAAAATTTATATTTAGGGAGCTACGGTAGTAGCAGCCTTGGTTGTAGATCGATGTGGTCGAAGATTACTTCTTTTGTTATCTGGAGTGACCATGACCTTGTCATTAGGTGCACTTGGTCTATTTTTTTATTTGAAGGAAATGAACCATAAAGTGGCTCCGGAGAATTTGGGATGGCTTCCTTTGTCCAGCATTCTCATTTACGTCATAGCCTTTTCAATTGGGTAAGTAAGCAAATAATTTCTCCATTCAATTTTACAAGTTCATCATGCATACTATTCTTAACAATAAATTTTCATTTTATTATTTATTTTGACAATTTAATCATAAAAAAGATATGGTCCACTCCCATGGCTCTTAATGGGTGAACTCATTCCAGCGCATCTCATTGGTAAAATTTTATTGTGAAAATTGCTATTAAATTTTTGTATTTTAAATTTTCATTCATTTTTAATTATAATAGGAATTGGAGCCGGTCTTGTAACGGCAGTGTGTTGGAGTCTAGTATTTGCAGTGACGATTTCGGTAAAATATTAATACAACATTTAAATTAAATTTAATTTGTATTTAAATTATAATTTAACTCTATCCTTTTGTCAAACAGTTTGAGCCACTAATTCAATTTTTAGGACATGATGGAGCCTATTGGTTTTTTGCATGTATGTCCATTCTGGGGACTCTCTACGTTTATTTTTTTGTATTTGAGACAAGAAATAAAACTTTACACGAAATATATCTCCATTTTAATCCCCAATCAGAACCTTTACTACCACCAACAAGTTGAAATTAAAATTTAACGAGACAACATTTTACAAAAAAAATTGTAAATTTTAATGAAAATATATTAAAGAAAGTTTCCATAAAATGAAATATTTAATTTGTATTTAATTATACAACACCTAAACACGTGTGACCTTGGTTCAATTTACAAGTTATTTGGTAACACAAAAGACACGTGAAAAATTTGTAAAAGTAACAATTAAAATAAAATGAATGGTTTTTCTACGAATTGACTCCATATTTCTAGCATGACTTCATTCCCTCTTTTTGAAAGATTGACTTTATAAACTTTTTACTTTTTAGAAATTATTTTATTATGCACAAGACTGGAACGGTGGGTAATGTAGGGGAAAGAGTTCACAGTTGACAATGCATGAAAAACAAAATGTTCAATTAAACTAAAAGTATCATATAAATATCATATAACTCTTGAGTAGCTATTTTATATGTACAAAGTATAATGTACATTTAACTTTGTGACATTTCATGGTTCAAAGCCATTCCTTGACAAATCTCTTGACACTGTACTGTACTGTACCAGGCCAGGCCAGGCTCCAGTATACCAAGATTTGCAAGGGAACTCTGTAGCAACTTGTTTTTTTGTGTGCCTTCTCAAGTGCTTCCTATTCATTAAATAAACATTTGAAGGGTTTTTTTTCTCCTTTTTTTTGCTACTTTCACAATTCCATTTCTTGGATAAATTTCCAGGGGGAATAGGGGAATTTTCACTTTTATCTCTTTTGTATAATCTTTCTCTTCCTTGGGTTAGTGGGGGGCAAATGGCGACAATTCTACTTGCCAAGCTGGTTTCTTTTCAAATAAGATAAATGGAAAAGCTTGTTGTACAGTTTTGCTATGCTTGTATGTTATATTGTATACCTTGTGTGTATTTTGTAGTTTTGAGCTTGACTTTCTGTTTTATTTACCAAGTTTTCATTGAATTTCTAATTTTATTTATTTTAGCAGTAACATACCTTCCTCTGCAGGGACCATAAATGTACAAAAAGAATGTCATTTTGAAAGACTTTACGAGGATTCAGTGACAAAAAGATTTGTCATGTCAACAGTAATCTCTGTCCATCACGTGGAATGAACATAGAGCTCAGTGTAATACTCATGTCTGAGGCAATTGACTTGCAAAATTAATTACTTTAAGTATAATCATGATTCTCTTGATAAATTTTAATGATACGAGTATATCCGTTTAGTTGTACATTACTACATGCTGGAATTATGACCAATGAGAGTGGTGGAATGATAATCATTTATTTTTAGTCGTAATCATTATTATGATACTTTTTTTGACATGTCAGTTTATTTTTAAAAGGTGTGATAATAATTATACAAGAAATTATTTAAGAGTTTGATTCACTAAAAGTGTAACTTTTATATTCACGTAATTGTACTTTCAGCTCAATAATTGTTGTTATTTTACTTGAACAAGACTAAAATAACTTAAAAATAATCAGTCAAGTTGTCTTTATTTTAAAATTTAGACTCTCCAGTAATTTTAAGTTCTCTTTAGTTTCTCCACTGGACAAAAAAAATTTGAATATTCAATTCTTACATCATCTTATGCATACTGATATGCCATTACTAATTAGAATACCATGATCCTACTAACTTGTTTTATAATTTTTGAGTCAGTTGAGGCGTACAAACTTTAAAGACAATTGTCAGCTAATATTTAACTAATCTTTATAATTAAATTTCAGTATTTACAAGTACAGTGTGTCCACAAGGAAATTGTACATTTTTTGGGAAAAGATTGGGCAATATTTCCAATGATGAGGGAACGGGAAAAATTTCTCAATCTTTTCATTTTTTAAAAAACTACAGCATTTTTCAGCAGACATACTGTACAATGCGTACCTACAGTAAATATACAAGAAAGAATTTAAAGATCATACCTGTTGTACAATTAATTTGAAATTATAATGAAGAGACATATACATAAATACAAAGGACACAACGTACCAGAGCCATTGTTACTCTTCTACTGAATTAAACAGGAGAGCATTACCGCATTAGTTCTAATTAAATCACTTGAAAAGTTTTGTTACGCGTATTTAACACTCATATTTTTTGAATTTATTATTTAAATAATATGTACAGGGTGACTATTTAAGAATAAAATTTTGTTTATTTATTCTACGTCGTATTTGTTATTTACTGACAGTCTCAATAGAATAAAAGTTAATGAAAATGAATTTCAAGTGACTGAACCCTGTAGCAAGTAAAGTGAAAAATAATTTTTTTTAGTTGTCTCTTATTAAAATAAATGATATTGTACTATTATGTACCCCCTACCCCCCAACATGATTTTACATGTATAAACTAATTATTACCTTATGCTTTTATATTTATTATGCAAAAATTTCATGATATTCAGAGACTACGATTCTAGACTATGAATTGATGATGCCATACTTTAAAATGTGATTTTCACTCTCACCCAATTGTAAAATTTAGATTAGTTCAAGTTCAAAGTCAAGGCAAGAAGGATTTAAATATGAGTGACGAGATTTTTGTCAAGATTGATCAAATTTTGGGAAATATTTTCACCAAATAAATTATTAACTTAATTTTTTAAAAAATTGTTAACTTTATTTCACCATGTTAAAAATTCCAACACTTTCCTCTCCCGATGGGAAGACGGAGAAAATAAAAGTAGAGCACGTGGATAAAAATCCTCAACCAACAATTGTGATTGTCAATTCTTTAGTCCCCCAGAAAAATGCTCCGATGGACAAGACAGTGAGATTTTCAGAAGAAAATTTTAATGGAAGCAAATTGACTCAATTTTATGCCGCTCTTGCCTGTCAAATGGGAGCTTTTGCTATAGGTAAAATTTAAATTTTTGTAAAAAGAAATTAATTAAAAAATTAAACACAATCTGTAATTAGGAAGTGTTCTATCCTACACGGCAACGGCACTACCGGATATGAGGACAAGTGGAGAATTGGGTGTGATCAGTGAAGGACAAGAATCCTGGATAAGTTCACTCGTTCCTTTGGCAGCAGCCACTGCCTGCCCATTGACGGGATGGTTGGTGGATAGATTTGGTCGAAGGATGACCATGTTATTTCTTACACTTCCATTTTTGGCTGGATGGTTATTAATATTCTTCGCAGAAAATATTCCCATGATTTATGCCGGCCGGTTCCTCACAGGTGTGAATAATTATTTAATAAAACAGATATTACATTCATTTTATGAACTATAGCCTAACTTTTTTATTTGAATTTACTGATTTATTGTCTCTTCGTTTGAGGCAATGGAAAAATTTTCTGTAAATTTCTCATTATTAATTTTTTCCAGGTTTCTGCTCCGGAAGTTTTTCTATAGCAGCTCCCATATTTGTTGCTGAGACTAGTGAGGCGGAGATAAGAGGAAAACTATCGGTAAAGACAAAAAAAATGTGTATTTAATTTACGAGAAATTAATATCAGTTAATCATCTTTGTAGGCTGGCTTTGATTTAATGATCACCGTTGGAATGCTCTTTATGTAATTACCAATAATCGAATATTATTTCTCAAATAGAGACAAAGTACAAAAAAACATTTAATTATTTTTTACAGTTTTACAATCGGAACATTTTTACATTGGAGGATGCAGGCGTTAGTATGTGCAATAATTCCCATGCTATTTCACATCCTCATGTATTTTGTACCAGAGTCTCCAAGGTATTTAATTTCCAAAGGCAAAGAGACAGAAGCAGCCAGTGCACTAATGTGGTTACGTGGAGCTTATATTCCGGAACAAGTGGAATCAGAATTTGTTGAGGTACATAAATATAAATATTTATAATATTTAAGTGTAGTGATTTATTAATTTAATTTGTCATTAGTTGGTCAATAGCATAAATGATACAAAAGAAAGTTCAAAGGGTGGTTGGAGAAATTTATTAAATCCAGGAGCTTCCAAAGCTGTTGGAATTGGCATTGGGTTATTTGTTTTTCAAGTCGTTTGTGGTATGAATTATTTATATAATTGGTCATTTAAAAAATATATAATATTATATTAAAATAGTATTTTTCAATTAAAAGGTATCGATGCTGTGCTCTTTTACACTGTGGATATATTTCACTCGGCTGGTTCCTCTCTGAATGATTATTATTCCACGATTGTCATTGGGGCAGTTCAAGTTGTAAGTTTTGTGTATGATATACAGATATGTACATTTGATTGAATTTTAAATGAAAATTATCATGTTACTAATTAAATTTACAAGTCGATTTTTTTTATGTGACTTACATTATTTTTAATAGGTAGCAGCATTAAGTTCAGCCCTTGCGGTGGACAAATTGGGAAGAAGATTTTTACTTTTGGCTTCTGAAATCTTTATGGTCTTGTCACTGAGTACAATTGGAGCCTATTTTTATATTAAATTAACTAATGCTGAATTTGCAATAAAAGAATTGGGATGGCTTCCTCTTGTCTCTCTTGTCATTTTTGTTATCGCTTTCTCCATTGGGTATGACATAATACGAAAGAAATAGCTGAATTTTAAAAATTCAAAATTAAAATTGGTTTAAATGTTCAAAATTTTTTTTGTAGACTTGGTCCAATTCCGTTTTTAATCATGGGAGAAATTTTACCTTTAAATATTAAGGGTGAGTCCTATATCTATAAAAGTATCACGAAGTTTAAGATGATATTTAATTATTTTCATGCTTGAACAGGTTTGGGGTCGAGTATTTTAACGACAATAAAATGGCTTCTGACATTTGGAATGACCTACTCATTTACTCATCTCACAACTTTTATGGGACAAGATGGAGCATTTTGGTTATTTGCTGCTTGTTCTTTTGTTGGGGCCATTTTTGTGTTTTTTGGGTAGGTTCCTCATTTCATTTTTTTAAAAAAATTATTTGTACATTATAATTAATTTCAATGACTTGACAGTGTACCTGAGACCAAGGGAAAATCATTGGAGGAAATTCAAAATGGTTTCACTGGACAAGCCAACAGAATTCAAGAGTTTACAAAAAGGTCAGACACAAAAGGTGACCATGGAGCTAGTCAACAGCCTTAATGATTTGTTTTTGAAAATAGTTTAAACCGTTTAACCAGCATTCAAATGTGATAATGTACACACATTCTCTAGTATACTTCTTGTTATTTTTTGTCTTTTATAAATGATAATATAAGAAAAATAAAAGTTTGTAAAAAATACAAATCTTCCATGAGATGTTTTCAAAATGTAAGAAAACAAAAATTGAAAAACAAGAATGAATTTTTTTAAAAAAAATTTCTATACCCACGATGTATCATGAATTGAATAAATGGAGACGTGGATTGCAAGTGTGGATAGATGAGCATACTTATACTACACAGTGACATAAATACATATGCATAATATATGTAAAAATATCCCCAAACATAATATATTATACATACGAACATGTAAATCCCATTTAATGTTATGGTAGTAACATCAGAGCTAATCTGGTTCTTGTTTAAGAAAATTAATCAATGGAACAACGGGAGGTTCTTGGTACCTTAACCTGGCTTCAGCAGCTGCAGTTCGAGCTTCTGCAGCTTGAATCCGGGCTTCTGCTAATTTAAGCCGGGTTTCTGTCGATTCAAGCCGGGCTTCTGCTAATTCAGCACGCTGGAAATGACGACGACACCAGTAGCTGTACCACTCGTACCACTTTTTGTACTGTAAACAACAAAGTCAAAATTGGCAAAAGGACTAAAATTTTAAGATAAGGTAAAAATTTGGGAATGGATAGCCTTCATCTTCATCAGTCAAGTTTTTAATGAATATAGTGTAACCTTTAGAGATCAACAATTACTTGAAAAAGTCATTTAACATTCTAGAGCAATTGTGTATGTTGATAGTTATAAACTGTGTTCTGACACTTAAATAAATGCAACCAAACTAACTGACTAACCCTATAATAGACTCGTACAGTCTTAAAAAATTAAAAAGACAGCATTATGTCAACACTAGGAAAACATTAGAAAAACACTAAATCCAATAAAATAATGCTGTCGTAATGTTGAGCTAATGCTCTTGATTAATGTCTTTTTAATGCTCTCGAAACGGGTGACTACTAATGCTAAACCCCTAGCAGTGTACATGTGTTGTATCGAAAGGGACGAGTTACGTACATGAGGTCGAAGTTGTGGTTCAGCGTCTGGTGCTGGACCTCGGGCTTCCAAGGGCACCGTCTGGGGATAATCCCATCCCAGTTTTTCGTCTCGAGGAACTCCAACCACAGCACCTTGAATGTTAGACCTGGTTCTAATATGAAGTTTTTGAATTTCCATGAAGTTAACGTAAGTTCCTTCAGTATTTGATTCCGTTTTGATTTTAATTAGTTGACAATCACCAAGTCTAGAGCGTGTATAGACAACCCCAATGTCCAAATATGTGAGATATTCTGGAGTACTAATTTCACCCAACAATTCAAATTTGATATCTTGTACATTTCCAGCACTATCCCTTTCCAAGAATAACATGAAAAGATGACCATTCATGTCACCAAGTAAATAACGAAAGCCTGTAGTGTCCACTCGTGCATAACACATTATTGAACTCTGCATGGCTGGTAAACATTTACTAAAATAATTTTTTCCATTATGATATAAAATGGACTCTTGACCAACAATGATGACACCCTGAAGAGGATCTGGAATGGGGATGACAATGGTGGAAATACTTTCAACATTATCTTGTTTCCAAACTGTTCGAGAAAAATCTTTATCCTTCATATTAATCTCTCTGGCTTGAACATGTCCTTTGAAAAGAGTCACATAAAAAAACAATTAAAAAAAATTCTCCAATATTTTCAAGAATTTTTTTTATGGAATATTAAATGATGATTATAATAAATTATTTATTATAAAATTACGTCCCGTGGTGTCTTGATAAATGACAACAACAGTTGGACTGGAGCATCCATACAAAAATTGGATATCTTGAGTAAATGGTTTTTCTAATCGAATATTATAAGCTTTCAATTCTGAATTTTGTTTATCTAATGGTATAATTGTAAATAGGCCTTCATTTAATTTGAGTCCAATCACTCTTGCTTGTGGATTCACAACGCCAATGATTCCAGTCTGATTGTGAGATGATTTTCCAATTTGATCCCCAATATTTCCATGAGCCACTGTGACAATCTCCAAAACATCACCACAATACTGACAATCAAGAATCATGGCATGATAGCGAGCGGTGAGAATAAATATTTTATCTTTATTTTCTCCAGGGTAGCGGAATACTTTTAATACTTTAACTGCAATCTTTCCATAAATTTGAATCTCTTTGTAGTGAGAAGAAAATACAAACAAAACAATTAACTTCAAAAAAGGTTTCACATTGTTTTTAAATCGAAATTCAAATCAATTAATTTAACATGTTTATAATTACGTTTGATGAGCTGAAGACCTTCTGCCGACACAGTGCAATTCTAAGGCTGCATTCTTGGCCAAAATAAGATTGATGTCTGTACTAGAAGTAAAATTACCGAATACACACGCTGTGACAGACATTTTTACTCGTCTTTTTCAAAATACAAACGCTTTACAGAAGATAATATAAATTATGAAAGAGATTAAATGAAGATCAATTTGAGCGTTCTAAGAGAACGGTCTCGATATCAAAGAGCAAGGATAAAGTTTTGCGCGCCATGACCATGATTTCAAATTGTCGTTTTTGTTTTTTTTTGTAAAAAAAATTATTTTGTAAGATTTTTGTGATCCATCACAATTTTCCAGCTTTGGCAATTGTCACTTTACAAGCTATAAGCTTGTTTGTAATCCATGGAGGACACCAAATTATCCAAGAACCTGGTAATTAAAACTATAAAATGATCTTTTGTTTAATCTTTTGTATTGTTGTGATTTTTTACATTTTTTTAACAAAGATTGATGTTGTCATTTTTAAATATAGGTAATTGAGAATAGAACGGATATCTACAGAAGATGTACATTGGGTCAAACATTATTTCAAGCTCTTGAAGAGTTGGTAGAAGAAAAGAAGCTGACACCAGTATTAGCCAACACAGTAATGGACCAATTTGACCGGTCAGTTTCCCTCGTTCTACACGATCTTCCATGTACTTTTGAGGCTGTGTTTCAAGCCGGTGAAATTGTAAGTTATAGTTTGGTTGGAGATCAATGGAAAATTAAATTAAAGGATGTTTTGTTCAATTTTGTGGATCAAGAAGTAGAGGATGATATCAGTCTGGTTGAAAATTGTGTTATTCATTGTGCAAATCCTATACCATACAAAATAGATTTCGAGGATCGTAGACGTAAATAAGTATTGTAATTTATAAAATTCTTTTTTACTTAATTAATAAATAAAATTAAGTACAATAAATATTTTTATATTTCAAAGATTGTATTACCATCTTTGCTTCTGAGTCTCAGGACCTCCTTTCCGTAAAATGTCTAAGTACAATTTCATTGAAAAGTTGATGAAAGTTCAGTTGGTCAATGAAATGAACAATACATAACCCCTGGGGAACATTTTAGTCTTTTCCCCGTTGAAATCGGCCGAGTTGGTCCCTTTTGGACACTATTTGACCTACTATGAGGTCACCCGGACCCGATCTCATCAAACTCACTTTCATTGTTCATTTCATTGACCAATTGAACTTTTATCAACTTTTAATTCATTGTAGACACTTTGCAGAACGGGGGGTATTTAATGAGATATTTACTCATCCTCAAAAGCAAATTTTCCCCTCACTACAAAAACAAAGTTCCGTCCGAAAATTTTCCGTTGTAAAAATATTCCATGTCTATTTGTATTTATACATTTTGATATACTGGGGTATTACTATTATTTATTCAAGTCGATAAATGAACCGTAAACCCCCTTAGAATGTCTTGCATTTATTTCAATAGTGTGTACATGTAATATTAATATATATTTTGTACTTACACACTGGGCTATAATAAAGTTAACAAAGTTGACATTCAATATTTGCATTTTCATTAAACGGTCAATCTTTTTGAGAAGTTTAATTTAATTATTATTATCCTCTCTCCTCATTTGTCACGAGTAAGTGGAAGAAATCAATTTCAAAAGTCTTTACCAATTATTGCACTTTAATAATCATCATTCTCTCTAACTCTCTACATATATAACAGTATTAATCCCCCCACTTCAAGGCCTCTTCCTATTTATTGAATTGATTATCAAGTTATATAGAAACTCATGATTACAATTTACTTTAACTATAATTTGTATGTATCCTAGTAAGTACTAAACTGCGCAGTTAGATTGCAAGTCATTGATTGCAATTTGTCTTAAAGATTGCCTCTCTCTCTAATCCTGTCCATAATTGTATAATATGAGGAGAAACCTTTAACATTTTGTCTCAAATTCATGGTCCATCGTCTAGAATTTAAAATATCATTTAAGAATCGTTATCAAATTCACATGGCATGTATGACACATTTAAAAATTAACTTGAACATTTGACCTAACTAATATATTTATCTTTATTCTGTGCACCATAAAATACACAAACTCTGTTACTGTGCAAATGAGTCAAATTAATTCAAACTTAATTATTTTCTCCATGCTCAAAAACCCTGACCAATAAAGCAAGCTCAGCGTATTTTAATAAGAATTTAAAAAAAATTAATTGTGACATCATTAAAATTACAATCTGGTGGTTAACTCGAATAAATTATCACTATCTACAATTTTTAATATAATATAAGTACATCTTCACTGATTCCAGCTGAGACACGTGGATTCCTCTAAATTTTTTTGTCGTCTTTAACGGTCAGAGACTCTTCAAAAAATATACCAGTTGATGTTGGTTGTTTTAAATGATGATTTTTAAAAATCCAATTAAATTATCCCAAATACTGGCACGACCCCCTAGCTCTTAGCCACACACAAATAGAGTCCAGTCATCTTAGAGAGAGAGAGAAAAATAATGATAATTTTATCTAGTTTTTTTTACAAAAATAAGAAAAAAAGATTACTCTTTCCTATCAAAAATTGGTGGCTAGTGTGCGTCAGTCAAAAGATATGGAAACCATACAAAAAACATTAAAATGAGCCATTTTCTCTATCTCCATGTTACTTGATAGGGACTAGAGGCTAGAGCACATATACTGAAGATTAGCATGTAACTCTCTTTTAAACTTTTGCAATAATTTGAAATTGAAACAAAAGACATGGCATGATCCTGACCCAAGATACTTTCCTTGTGACCCTTGTTGGAGTTCATCCATGAATATGGGTAATGGGTACACTCCCCCCTTAGTGTCGATAACTTTTACTAATTAACAAATTAAACTTTGATTTCACCGTTGTAATCATACGAAATTTTACAGAATCTTTCGACAACTCTCTCTCTCATGATGACCCCATCCCTTGTACTGATATCTTGTGTGTTAATTGAGCAATCAATGATTACTCTTGAGTGATTCTTGCTCCTCATAAAAATTGATCTGTCTCTTTTGAAATGTTCAAAAAGTTGAATATTAAATCCTACTGTAGTATTACATCATGTGACAATAGCATCGCTCCCATAACATTCCCAATCTTTAGCAATGTCAACTCCCTACCCCATGACATTGACTCAGACACAAACAAGTGAAAAAAAGGGAGGGATGGAATATTTTTTTTTGATTGTATGGAAAAGTAATGGATTACAAGAAAAAAATTTGGTATCAAATGACAATATTGTCACATGGATTTGAAAAAATAATTAAAAAAATAGCAGGTGTGTGGCACTAAAATAACACAATATTATTGACACTGGTTCCACTCCATCAACATACAGATATCTTTTGTGACCGGGCAAAACCTGTTTTAATGTTGGGCAGGTCTGTACGAGTATATGCCACAAGTTCCAATTTCCTTGTCATCTTGTTCAGCTGTGGACAACGTGGTTGTTGTAGGATACCCCCAACTTAACTCTCCCAACTTGTAATGTAGAGTGTCTTAAAGATGGACAGTCATATTGTATACATATATACATGTATATGTACAAATGTATATTGGCTAGACTGAAAACAAGATTTTTAGAGAAAAAAAGGCCTTGAGCTGTTGAGCCTTCTACTCCCTACACATGTACCAGTCGTTATGTATATTTCCACTTATTGTGATAAAAAAACCTCAAGTTAATGAGTCAGTTTGTCAGTCGATATTTGCATGCTGGGCTTTGAAGCCAGAGCTCAACTATTCCATACCGTCTTTAAAATTAAAAAATTTCCAACATTTTACTTTTATTTCTCTCTCCACCACTTCTCTCTTCTTGATTTAAATTTAAGAGTGGTGTCAATACTATGGGAAGAAGAAATACTAATACAAAGTTAAATACAAATTGTAGTACAAATTTTACAGGGAGTAGTTCAAGAAGAAGGCCTCTCTCTCATTTGTACTGATTTTTAGTTTTAGTTTTATTCAAGTCTCCCAAGTCTTCGCATAATTAATTTGTGCCAAAGAGATTTCTATTATTTATTTAACCGGCAACTATAATTTAACTATTATTTTAATTTAAAATAATTATCTCGTCATGGATCTAATCGAAAGTGAGACAGAGAATAAGAAGGAGACTCCCTTGCCATTGCCAGAAAACCCGTGGATTCATCCTAGTGGAGACTATGACAATAATATTGACCCTGAGAATGGAGATAGACCAAAATCACCAGCTTTTGAGGGCAGTTACCGTACTCAATATCTTGCAGCTTTGGCTGGTAAGTTTATTATTTTAATTAACTTTATAATACAAATAGTTCATCATTAAATTGGATAGTAGAAAGTCCTTTATACGTTTTGTACTCTAAAAATGCGGACTTTCACCGGTAAAAGACGAGCCGGGTGACTTGCAGTTGTTGTCCATTTATGTAACTGATCATTAGGTACTGATGAAACAAAACATTTTAATGATTCAATGTTGACTTATTCTTTAGCAAACTTGGGGGCAATGGCATTTGGAGCTGTGATGAGTTGGTAATTATTTAATCAAAATTAAAAAAAATTAATTAAACTAATTATTAACACTTTTTCATTCAACAGGTCAGCTACGGCTTTACCTGACTTGAGAAAAGACACGACCATGGGAACAATTACTTTACAAGAGGAGTCACTCATTGCATCCATTGTCACTGTGAGTTTAATTTGTGTCTTCATTAAATTATAACCATTTTAAATGACATACACATTAAGTTCCTGTGGACTTAAACTTGTGTAGGAATGGTGAAAAAATCATAAAATGTTGGCGTGTGTGTGACCCAAGGTTGTTTTACTGTTACATAGTTAGGGGCTGTCATCTCAGGACCCATTGCTGGATATGGTGTAGAGCGTTTTGGAAGACGAAGGTATGATACAATTTTAATGACAATTGAAATTAGAGTCTCTTAATTTCTTTCATAACCCGTCATTAATTTTAAATAATAATTTCAGTACCATGCTCATGTTGACACTTCCATTTTTATTTGGATGGCTCTTAATTTGTTTTGCTCAAAATGTCATGATGATTTACGCTGGACGACTTGTCACAGGATTTACTGGAGGTAAACTTCCTTCAAACTTTCATCAAAAAAATCAATTAATTATTGATATCAAAAATTAATTGTTATTAAAAATCGTACAGGAGCCTTCACACTAGCTGCCCCAATATTCACTGCTGAAATGGCTTCATCAAAAATACGCGGAACTCTTGCAGGTAAATTTATTGTAGGGAAAGGGATGCTTAAATTAAAGTGAAATAATTTTGAAATTGAAATTATAATTAATTGCTAACATTTAATTATTTCAATTTTAGCTGGATTTGATATGATGATAACAGTTGGAATGTTATACATGTAAGACAATCAATTCAAATTAAAAATAATGATAGGTAATGATTGAAATAATAAGAGAGGAATGAAAATTAATTAAAAATAAAATTAATTTTAGTTTCGTTGTGGGAACCTTTTTATCATGGCGAATGCAAGCACTTGCCTGTGGAGTCATTCCCATTCTATTCCACATTACAATGCTATTCGTCTATGAATCACCGAGATATTTAGTGGCCAAAGGTCGACGCCAAGAAGCTCTGGAAGCATTATGTTGGTTTCGGGGTGCTACTGATCCTCGTCAAGTTGAAGATGAGCTCGAAAAGGTGAATAAAAATTTAACTAATAAATTTTAAACTTTACAATTCTTTTAAAAATAACAATTTAATTTACAGTTAAATACTGGAGATGAGTTCATAGACAGTTGCATCGTTCCTACAGAATCTTCTGGAACATGGAGAGATTTATTTGGACCTTCAGCAATTAAACCAATTCTCATTGTATTTGCCCTTTTTCTCTTTCAAGAATTGAGTGGCATTGATGCTGTTCTGTTTTACACGGGTAATCTTAGTTTAAAAATATTTTATGATCAATCAATTTGAAATAATATTAATATTTGTGTATCATGACAGTGGACATTTTTGCTGCCTCTGGAGCCACTCTGGATAATTATTATGCCACAATTATTGTTGGAGTTGTTCAAGTCGTACGTTTTTTTAAAAAAAACATTAATTGATTTAATGATGATAGATTTTTAAAATTTAATATTTTTTTTATCCAGATTGCTGCCACATGTGCGGCTCTTGTAGTAGACAAAAGTGGACGGCGATCACTCCTCTTAATTTCAGAAGCCTTCATGGTCATTTCATTGGGGTCACTTGGTTTATTCTTTTACTTGAAACTAACAAATCCTGTCCTCACCACAGGCTATCTTGGTTGGCTCCCCTTGACTAGTTTAATTATCTATGTTGTCAGCTACAGCATAGGCACGTGTGATAATTTTAGAATTAAAATCTTATTCATTCAATCTTAACTTTTAAATTTAACTAATTAAACATGACCTTTTTCTAATCATTTTTTTTTCATTCATTCCACAGGATTGGGGCCAATCACCTACATGATGTAAGTTTCCATTTTTATTATTATTGATAATTTATTGATACGAATTCTAATAAAGTTTTTATTTTATAGAATGGGTGAACTCCTTCCACAGAATGTCAAAGGTATAAAAATTTTTTTTTTTACTTTGATCTTCAATTTTTTTAATACTAATTAATTTTATCATTACAGGCCTTGCTTCCAGTATTTTGACGTCAATCAAATGGCTTCTAGGATTTGTAGTCACTGTAAGTGAAAGTGTTGATAAAGAAACTGTTTAATTTTAAAAAAAATCAAATAACAATAATTAATTTTTTGTTTGATATTAATTGTTAGGTATTTTTTGAAGATATTTTAATTGTACTTGGTGATGACGGTGGATTCTGGCTTTTTGCTGGTTTTTGTTTCGCTGGTGGACTATTTGTCCTATTTTTCGTCCCAGAGACAAGAGGAAAGACTTTGGAAGAGATTCAACAGGGATTCAGATCCAAGAAAAGTTCCAAGAGGAGAACAGAAAAAGAACCATTATTGGCCACACCAAAAACATATGGGACTATCGATACAGATGATGATGTTCCATGTGCTGAAATTCTCAGCTAATTTAATTCCACTTCTTTGCCCTTTTATTTTATAAATGAAATGATTGAGATTTTCTGAAATAATCTTATAATTTCTTTATTTTTTAAAAAAATGACGGAGACTTTTAGTCAATTTTCAATTTATTTAATATTATGGCAAATAATTAAAATAATATTTGCCACAAAATCGATCAATTTTTTTGCCCCAAGTTTACGTACCTACACTAGAGAGACATTGTTCAAGAATCTCGTTTTTTTAAAAAAAAAAATATCAGAGATTTAATTAGGAGCAAAAATATTTGTCATTACTTTTTCTACTATAGTCAAAAAAAATATTTTTAATGTACAGATAATGTATATACACGATGTACTATACAAATATGAAAAATGGAATCAAAATACAGAAATAATTTTTTATAAAAAAAAGAAACTTAAATACGGTTTTGATATTTAATCAATTATTTATTTCCCTCGTTACTCGTAACGTTAAAGCAGTAAAGCACATCAATACATAAAATGCATTTAAAATACATACCTACAATGTATTTTATGCTGATGCAGATTCTAATCTTCAAAATATTTAATGAAAGTCGAAAGTACGAGCGGAGATCAAAAAGTAATGATTATGATTTTTTATCTCCGTTCCTTGTAAACCGATCACCAAGATATTTTAGTATATTGTACTGGAACTTGTTAGGGGCCCATATAAACATTTTGAAGTTTTGAAACCAATTTTAAAGGTTTCAAAAAAAATATTTCTGAAACCTAAAATGGTGCCATCCGACGGGTTTTGTTTGAAAACTCAGCTTCCTGCAGGAATTTTCAAATTTCCAAAAGAGGTAATATAGCCCGTGACGTGATAGACACTTTGTGAGAGTTTCAAGTTTGGGTCA
>JAQIVZ010002870.1:0-17388 GCA_034700945.1 Arrhopalites spinosus | reverse complement strand
TAGGCACCAGACCCTGGTGGTTTATTAGAGACTGGCGGCTTATAAGAGACTGGTGGTCTAATAGAGATAATACGGTAGTAACAAAACGGGGATGAATCGAAACAAGTGTTCAGATTGCGTAAGGGAGGGTCGACGAGCCCCTTGAGTTGATTGTGAGTAATACAACCTTTATGTACATACAATCTGCATGATAAAAGCCTGAAAAAGTTGATGAAAGGAGAGGACTGACAAGAGTACCAGCAGTGGCAGTAAGAGGAGCAATGGAATTGAGTGCAGTGGAATAGTAAATATGCAGAATGTTGATCCCAGAATTAAAATCCTTTTCTTAAAGGTTATAGGTATTCTTGTATATTTATTATTTTTTTGTACTATAATAATACTTTACTGTCTCTGTGTACTTAAAAAAGTTTTTTTTTTCAAATTGTATTTGAATGGGAAAATGTTGAAAGCATTTTATGATGGAATAAAAAAGGGTGAGAGACTTTTACCAGGCAAATATGATGTAATAAAGGCTTTCAAGTGGGTTCCAGGGTTCCCCCTCTTCCATGCGGTTTGACTAGAAAAATCTCTTGGACATTTGAAGGGAAAAATAGAATTGAGAGCCGGTGTGCCCGTCTCAAAGTCTCTCTCTCTCTGTGTCTGTGTACAGAGAGTAAAATGGTATGATTAATTGCAAGATTTTTCCTAATCTTAATCGTATGACATTCAGGGTTCAAACAAGGAGAATAACACTACAAAGTTGTAGTTGTGTTCAGATGGTAATGCAGCTGGCCAGTTTCTCTCTCGTCTTTTTTTGTGTGAGAAGAAAAGCTAGAATGAACTTTCTTGTGGGCTCGCCACACACAATTCTTATACACATAATTTTATACATGGGATTGCATATGGATGGGCTTTGCCTTCTTTCTTCTCTCTCTCTCTCCCTTCTTTTCCATTGAAAAACTTTTACTCTTTTTCTTTTCTTGTTCATTCTTGTACTCTGTTATAGTACAGAGTGTAGAGATATGTCGGCTATTCAGAGCACGTAGGAATACTTATGGTGGAAAAGTTGTTGCTTTTATTATTAGTATAGGGAGCTGTGTGATCCTTCTTCATGGTCCGTCTATCTCAATTCATTCATCACACGTGTGTGTCTTTCCAGTTAAATCACATCTGCAGTCTCTCTCATGTCCCTGTGTTGATAAGATTTATTTCTATATTAGCCACCAAAACAATTGTGGACCTTCTCCATTACATGAATATCCCATGTCACCTATGTCTCTCACATGGGACAAGTTTCTCCCATTTTTTTTGAAAAATTAATAAGAGTCCTTTCATCATGAAATTATATTAATGAGTTTTTGATTGCTTCACTTTGAGCTTTTGTTTTTTTTGGCTTTTTTTGGCTGAAACAATGCATGGGAAAAAATTGTTTCGAATTTTCGACAACAAAGACTTATGAAGAGTGAGCCTAAAATGTGACGGTAAGGGCGGCAAAGAGCACATGGCTTTTTGAATTGTGAAAAAAAATCATGGGAAAACGGTAAGAAAATAATTTGGAAATATTAATTAATTTTATGGTATTTAATTGTCATATTTCATTTTCATTAACCTGATTTAGGCGTGTGGGCTTCAAGGCGACAAAATCTCGTGTTAATCAACTACAGAATGCTGACTCATCAGATGAGGAGAATGAATTAGAAGCAATCTTAGATGATGAGATTGACCAATTTAATTCTCAAAAAGAACAGGCCTTACTCAAGAAAGGAAATAAAAAACCTGGACAGTCAAGTCGTATTGCAGGACGTTCTGATGAAGAGGTAATTTATAAATACGCGATAATATTACATTTACTGAGATTAAAATGATCGAACAGTATTTATTAATTTTTTTGTTTTTATTTACAGGAAGTCTATGGCTTGAACTTGGATTCATCTGAAGGGGAAGATGACGGGAAAATAGGTCAAGATGACGATGATATTGGAGATGATGAAGATTTAGATGATGACGACGAGGACGATGATGAAGATGAGGAAGATGATGATGATTTATTGGGAAGAAAAGAATATGATGCAGACGGCAATATTCCAGACAGTCGAGCCTGGGGAAGAAAAGCAAAATTATATCATAATACTGACTATGTTGACCAAGATTTTGGGGGTATGGAAGGAGAAGATGCAGAAAATGCACAATTAGAGGAAGCTGAAGCTAAAGAAATTCAAAAGAGACTTACAGCAGAATTGGATGAGTCTGATTTTACTGAATTTATACCCGTCAAAGATGACAAAAAAAGTAAAAAGAAAGATTCGGGAAAGGAATATTTAACAGTTAGTTTAGATAGTTTGAGTGCTGCTGAGAAAAGAAAATTAGTGGAAAGACAATGTCCAGAAATAATATACTTATTGGAAGAATATCGTGGTGAGTGCTTAATCTGTTTTTTTTTCTTTTCTATATATTAAAATTGATTAAAAATTTTATTTTAAATGAAATAATGTGTTCTCACACTTTTATCGTATTTTTGATTTTACAGAGAAAATCGATGAAGCAGTTCAAGTTAAAGAGAAAATTGCACAATCATCAAGTGAGGTGCTAAAGGACTATTACGCTACAAAGTATCATATTATGTTAAAGTAAGCGTACTTAAAAACTATTACATTGTATTTTGTAATTCCTAAATAGTAATTGTTGGATTCGATTATTTGCGTTCAAATTTTTTAATAATGTACTTTTATTTGTTTTATTTAAATTTCTAGCTACTGTATGAATATTTCCTTCTATCTTCTTCAAAGAATACGAAATCCCTCTAATTGCCAAGGTCATCCTGTAGTCAAAAAGATTTTACAATATCGTAGACTCTTGGATGAACTCCGTGAATTTGACGTTAAAAAAGTTTCTAAAAATTATGCAAGTCGTCCAGAACTTCATGAGAGGACAAGAAAAGTTGTGAAAAAAGGTAAGACTCCTGCTGTTGCAGAAGATGAGTTGGAGTCCATGGATGTGTCGACTATGGACCTAGAGGATGGAGAGAAGAGAAAGATCACCTATGAAATGGCCAAGAATAAGGGATTGATGCCTCATCGAAAGAAGGAGCAAAGAAATCCACGTGTTAAACATCGTGAGAAGTTCCGCAAGGCTAAAATCCGTAGGAAGGGACAGGTAGCGTATAAACAAAATCTTGTCCATACAAATAATATTTTTATTTTATGCACGTTTTTAATAGTGTCCAACTTATTACTTTTTTAATCATTACAGGTACGAACTGCAAGGACAGAAAAGGAGAGATATGGTGGTGAAACTAGTGGCATCAAAAGTCACGTTACAAAAAGCATTAAGCTCAAGTAAAACAACTTTTTATCTTGTTTTCATTTTTTGTTCAAGAATATAATCATTGTTAAAAATTTAATGGAGAAATATTATAATACGAAATTGTGATGATTATAAAACATTTTTTAGACCACAGATGTTGGTCATTAAAAAAAGTTTTTAAGAAATATTTTTACGAACAAGAATTTAGTATTTTTATTTGTCTTTTATCAAAAAATGATGAGTATAATTCAATTATTAGGTATATAATTAGGAATTAGGAATAGACTAATGGTTTAATTAAGTAGATTCCTGACTACAAAAGTCTTTCATAACATCACAATATTAGCACGAATTTTTACAACTCAATCGCCTCAAGTGTTTCCAAAATAAAGTCTCTGAAGGCATCGACGTGAGTATAGATTGCGTAGCTTTCCTCGTTACATGTTTTACTTTTTGTTCGAGAAGTAACCTGAGCACTTACAATTCCCTACAAAAGTTTTAAAGATGTATTAATTTTCAACAAACATTTGCCAGTGTATTTTAATGTTAGAGTAAATTTTTCTCCTTACCTTGATAGAATATCTTTCGTAATCTCCACCTCGTTCAGGGAAAACAATTCCTCCACCAGAATCGCCATTGCATAAGGATGTGCCGTTATTATATCCGGCACAGAATGTGGATGGTGGAATTTCTCTTTGTAGGATTTTGGCACAATTGGCTGTGCTGACGATTGGTAGATTTGCATATTGAAGAAAGAATGATATTTCACCGTCATTCGTGACACCAAATCCAGGAACCTAAAACCATTTTTATTCAATGAATTTCTTTGTAATTGAAGTAATATTTTAATTTAAATGTTATTTTTAATTACCTTGCCTAGTGTACCAACACTAGGATTAGCGACAGAAAAGTCTTGGAGGTAGCAGACAGGGCGAATATGTTGTCCATAAATGACTGTTTCAATTAATTCAACAATAGCAATGTCTGACTGCAGTGTTGAGGGAGTGTAGAATTTTGGTATGCGAACTAATTTAATCTGTCCAAAACAGTATATTAATAGTCTTAATATTCTCAAAATTTATTAGAATTTTTAAATTAGTTACTTACATTGAAAATTTTAGCAAAACTATCTCCTACGTTGTGCTCATAAACACTGCTCACTGGAGCCAAGACTATTTTATAGTTTGATCGCAACTGTGGAGATTTAGCAACATCTGCGACACTTTTAAATACAAAATAAGATCATTTAATTTAGACATAGGTTCTTAATAATTACTTGAAATCAATTGAATATAAATACCAATGAGCAGCAGTCAAAATGATTTTTCGTTCAATGAGAGATCCCCCGCAAATAAAATTAAATTGTCCATCAGAAGGACTTTCACGAAATATCGATGCATGCCAAGGGAAAGCATTTTTACGAGATGTATCTTGTCCATTTGTTATTAGGGCTGTGATGTCCGTTGACAAAATTCCACAATCTAATTTTAAAATCAAATCATTTTAAGAAGACTTTTAAATTATTTTATGAAACTTTTTGTTATTATTATTATACTTGGTTCGCAAGCAAATGGACGGAAAGGGTGCCATGTGCCATTATTTGTACAATTCATTTGAATTGATGGAATTCTAAATTTGGGAGAGTAGTATTTTTCACATGACAGTGTAACCAAAGTATTTACTGTGGCTTCATTACAATTGATGGTTGTATTTGTGAATGAATTGGTACATTCCACTCGAGTTCCCTTTTGAAAAATAATAATTGATTAGGCAAAATTTTCATTAAACAAACAGAGAAATATTAAAATGATTAGTATTAGTAAGTTACTTCAGACACTGGCAAAGGAAAACATTTTGTAGGTGGACTATGATCGGATTTATGTTTTGTTGAAATTTTCATGGGTATCAATGTTGTCACTCTTGTTTGAGAGGGTCTTTTAGTTGGATTTGAAGTTCGTTTTTTAAATGTTGGAGAACAAAATTCACTAGCCTCATCACTGCCATCATTACAATCAGAAATGCCATTACATAATTGTTGGGGTCTAATACACTTTTCTTTGACACCACATTGAGTTGTTGTTGGACCTTTACGACAACGACTTTGTGCTTCACAAAATATTGGATCTTCATCTGACATGTCATCTTCATCCAAACAATTTGGAACACGATTACAAACTTGGTGTAATGGTATACAAGTTGCATTGACACAAGCAAATCTATTGGGTCCGCATCTAAAAGATTTAAATTAAATTACTTGTGTATTCTTTAATTATTGAAGTTTATTCGCTTATTTTTAGGGATTCTTACTGAATATTCTGAATGTGGAAGAGAAGGTCCGAGGTGGAAAAATATATATAAATAATTGGGAAGTATTTTATATCACAAGGTGTATTGTTTTTTATCTAATTAATTATTAATTAGCAATTAATTAACAGAAATAATATTTTTACCTGAAACATCCACTCAAAATGTGCCAAAGTTTTTGCTTGAATGTAATTAGTCTCTTTGTTACATCCCCCTGATTTTTTTTCGGGGACGAAAGCTGTTAGTCCAGCTAGAAACCAACGTTGTAAAACCTATAAAAATTCGATAAATTTAATATACTTCTATGAATTTCATGATAAATAAAGCAATGGAGAAAAATTACTTTAGTGAGAATCACAGAGCCGTGAGAGAGACAAAAATTAGGTTCTTCTGAATCATTATCGGAACTTAATTTGGAACACCAAATATAGTCAGAATATGCATCTGTAGATTCATCACTGGGATCTCCATAATGTTTTTTGTAAATTTCTTGACACTCAACATCCGGGACAGCCGTTGCATATTCTACTTTGAGCATGGACAAGCCATCAGGAGTTCGGGGAGTTGTATAACCTGGAACATTTTATATGGGGGTGAAAATATTTATGTAAAAAATAATTATTCGTTTTCTGCTTACCACCATGAAGAAGTGACCATGAGGTAGGAAGACCTCGAAGGAAAAACGGGAGACAAGGAGTCCGGGCGTAAGGCGTATTCAAATTGACTGGGGTAGTCAAATGATACAACCAAAAATGAAATTTATTGTTCGCTTCTTCATGATCTTTATATGGTAGGATGTAGCTCACCTTTTTTCAAAAAATTAAATAATAGATAATTTTTCAGCAAAATATTTTTTACTCAACTTACCCTTCTAATTTGTGTGAACGAATCAGCAGTTTTTAGACTTGTCGAATTGAGCCCAATGGCTACAATAAAACTTTCTGAAGGTGGGATATAATATTTATGATTTCCGAGTGGGCCATACACTCCACCAAAGACTTGAAAATTTTCATAAAATTTCAATAATTATACAAATATCAATTTAATTCAGTTTGTGTATATAAAAAAATGAAAACTGACGTACCAGTGACGACAGTTGTAGGACTAATAAGAACTCCAGAATTGACAAACTTAAAATTAGTACCAGACTTGGATGAACTTCGAAAAATAGCTACTGTCCAAGGACTAAGAGTTCGAGCATCTCCAGTTTCTTCAATTCTTCCACAGTCCGTAAGAGAATCAAATTTACTCATCATAGGTCGCTGAGCTTGACCCGACACCATGGACATGACAGACATTCCAAGGGTCCATATTATCAAATGGACAATCATTCTTGTAAATTAAATGTATTTAAAATTAAAAATCACACGTTGCTGGTAATGAATAACCATAATAAACAAATCATGTCCACACAATATTTAATGATATTATCACGTTTTTCTTTTATTCAGTAAATAAAAGTCAATAATTGTCAACTTGATTATGAGGATGGATGACTTTTTTCCATTTCTTAAGTTTTAAATTGAGAAAATTAAACTAAACACAGACTAAAAATACAACTTAAATAATCAGACAGAAGGGGAGGACTTGTTATTTCTTTGACTAATGATATTTGTTCAAGAGTGAGGAAAAATAGAAGATTATTTTCCTCACTGTCTTGTGTATTTTAGTTTTACATTATTAATTGATTGCCATGATTTTCAAGGTGGTTTACATTTGATCTGCTTGTGTGTGTGTGTGTGAAGATGATGACGGAGATAAAGACAAAGTTATAATCCATAAAATATAAAGAGAAAAAGACTGCCAACACGTCATTCTTCTTGTTTCTTTGTCTCTCATCAAATTGGTTTTACTAGAATTATACTTGTGTATTATATGTCTAATGTAACCAATGACTAGGATAAAATATTATAGAGAATCATGTACATAAGGACTGACGTATACGCATAATAATTACTTTGGAGGAAGAACAAGTTAAGCAGAAGCATGTGTGAGTCATCATCACAAATGCTTGAGTTGAAACTGTTCAAATTATTATTATTGCAAATTTTTAGTACTTTTGACCCACATAAGTTTAGTACTCGTCTCTGTTTTGATGGACAAAGGAGATAAGACTACTATTAAGGGTACATGAGTAAAATATTAATTTATTGTTTATTGAAAAAACAAATTAGGTACTTTACAGAAGGATCACGGAGAACTAAATTATATGGAAATTTTTTTTTATGTTGAGTTATTTAAATAAATTAGTCTAGTTTGTATTTAAAGACGTTACAATTTAAGTACTACAAATACTATTTTAAAAAATATAAAACTAGTTGTCATTACAAATAAAAATATAGCACTATTTTCGTATATTAATGTCATTCTCTCGTTGTATTATTAATATAGTACATTTGGTTTCGTTTGAAATTACATAAAAAATACTCATTGATGTCTCTCAATGAGAGTATCACAAAAATTAGCTTGGTTTTTGAGGTTGAGGCCAAACTGCTATTGCTTGGCTTTAGGAAAATTCCTACAGATGTTATTTACACTGTTCATACTTTACTGATTGCTTCGGATGAAATCTGTGGAAATAAAGTTTAAAAAATATTATTTTTTTGACAAATTGTATTTAAACATGTGGAAATTACATAGGTGCCGGTGATACAGGCAAAGACTCCAAAGAGAACAATTGCAAAATCTTTCCATAACATCCATCGATATGTTCCATAGCCCTCACTCCAATTAGTCAACATGTTGAAAATTGGTGGGAATATAAATGAGAGTGTGGTACTCGTCAAGGCTCCAATTAGAGAGATGAATAGTCCTAAATCTTGAATTAATTCAGCCAAAAGGAACGTAATAAAGACAAGTATTGTTCTGTAGGCCAATTCAGCAAAAATGTGCATTCCAGAATTTCGTACAAGATTTTTAATGAAGGATTTTGTGAGTTCAATGGGAACGTAAAATTGTAGGGCATAGGACAGAAATATGGCTGTGGCCATCATAAGACGAACAAGTTCAGCCATCCTATTTTTTAAAAAAATGTTAATTAAATTAAATTATTATTTATTTAAAAGGGGATGAAAGATTAAATAATGTAACAAGCTTAATTTATACAAATAAAAAAATGAAATTATTTACATGGATTTAGTTCCCAAAGGAAGATTTAAAGTTATAGAGCCTTTGACATTTTCTCCATATTTAAGATATCCAAAGAATCCAATGGTAAAGTAGGAGACGAGGACAACGGCCATACTTTTATTGAGGACTCCAGTCCAACCACCAAAATCTTTTGGATTTTTCATTGAATTTTGAAGGGGCAACACCTTTTGAAACTCATTCCCATATAGTACACATTATATACATTAGGTAGGTCATATTATTCCCCCGTTTTTTATACGAGGAAATAAGTCATGTGGAGCATTTGTTTGTCAAAATTTGGTTTTTATGTAAATATTTAGTACAAAAAGAGTGTAAATATTGTATTCGTACCATTGCGATGCCTTCAAATGCAAAAATAGTGGTACTGAAAAATAGAGGAAACTTCTTCCAGGAAGTAAAAAATATTTGTCGTTCTGAGACTGGAGGTAAATCTTGTAGAATAAATACTAAAATCATAATCAAACTGACACCTGTCAACAAGACAAAATTAAAATATTTGATTAGTAACTAAAATTTGTCTATTAATTCAAAATATACTGAAAAAAATATACTGAACTCTAACCAGTTAGAAAATCAGCAACCATCATCAAGGGAGCCAAATTTTTCAAATCTTGAATCCAACTTACAGCAAATAATGGGACAAGGAGAAGAACCATACAAACTTTGGCACTAAACTTGACACCATAATATGACTCAACTACCTGTAAAGTAATTTAAGTATTGTAAGAAAATATTATAATTTTTAAATTGAAACTTAATATTTGTAGTAATAAAATGTAGTGGGTAGACTTACTTCATGTAAATTATCTGCCACAAATACAAGATACACACAACATATACCTAATTGTGTAAAGTACAGAAAAATATTTGTACAGATTCTAGCAAGTCTTGAAAATCTTCTCAATTGTGGTGGACCAACTCGAAAGGAAGATTCAGCAACCTCACCAAAACTGAGGGCAACAATGTCACCTCTTTTGGCTAATTCATTGGAACAAGCAACCTAAATAATTGACCTTTTATATTTTTTGTTTCATTTTATTTTTTTTTGACTTAAAAAAATTCAAAGTTATGAAGAATTCAATTACCAACATGTGCATTGTATAGACACAAAATATTCCTAGTGTAAAAGTCCCAAGGGACCCAATGAGGAGACCTGCATTCTTGAATGATTGAGGCATTGCCAAGATTCCTGTACCGATATTTCCTTTTATGAGATGAATTATTGTATCCCCATTCCTTGAAAAATTATCATCAAATCATTTTTCAGTTATTTTTCACACAATTTATTTATTATAATTGACAAAATTATCTTACGTTGTCTGATGTCGCTGACATTCCTTGTCATTTTCTGAGTCTTTAGTTAATTTGAGCTCCCAGTGAACATCCTCATCCACATCATTATTGTCTGTGTGGTACGTATCATCAAATTGTGTGTAGGGTTTGTGACTGTAACAAAATTAATCAAAATTTTAATAAAAGAACTTAATTTTAATTAATTTTAAAGACTTTGGATTTACTTTTCTGTCAAAATGCTGAGATTGTGAAGAGGCAATATAAATTTTTGATCTATTGTCCCGTAATACTTTCCCTTGTCGTTGTTACTCATTTTTTCACTCAAAAATAGACTTGATTTTGTAGAAATTCAGAAAAAATTATTCAGTTATGAAAAGGGGGGTAAAAACGGAAATAATTGTTTTTTTCAAAAAAAGAAAAAGACTAAAGGAACACGCACTCGTGAGTTTGACAATCATAAAAAGTTTCACTTAAATATAGTCAGCGTTTGTCTTTATTCATGGACTGAAATGGCAAGTAGAAAAAAGAATGGGGACGACTTTAGTTGGAGTAAAAGTATTATTTTATTCTAGACACACACACACACAGTACACACACACTAAAGAGTTTGAATAAAGTAGATTATATTAATTAGAATACAGATGATACATTTAAAAACTCTACTTTGTGTTTGTGGTATAGTGTAGTAGGCTATACAAAAGCCACGTAACACTTAAAAAATTTATTTGCTATTATTATAATATTATTTATATGACTGAATGAAACAGTGTAGCTTTAGCTTTGTAGCTGACTTGGTGGGTTATATTTATGGAAATGGAAGTCGACAGCAAAAATTCAATCTAAGTATGACTGCCTGTGACGCGACGGGACAGACAATGAATTTTTTTCTTTTTGAAAAAATAATATTATAAAATTTATTGTTTGTTCAACTACAGCTGACTTTGCATTTAAACTGACATCCGTTGACGAGGAAATATAATAATAAAAATATATAGTGTAGAGAATAAAATGTTTAATTTTGTATAACATTTAATATTCTCTCTCACACACACAGTCTCTAATTCTACTCCATATTGCACTAGATTAATGTTTGGAGAAACTGCCCACTATGAAATATTTTCAATTGTTGTGCTATTTATTCAATAATCTGCCGCATACCAAAATTATTATCAGAAAACTCATTCAGTCGTCCGCAGTCCCTTAGTACAACAGTTTCATAACACATAATGTAATAAATTGGTAATCGACATAAATCCGGGCTTAAACTGTTATATATAAGTTATATTATGTTGTGTATGAGTTGTTAAAAAATGATTAGTCGTTTTATTGCACAATTAAAAGTAATTAAGCTTAAGATACAAAATCCTCAATACATGTAAAAAAAGTTAACTATGCTGTATGTAGGTATATGTAGTGTACTACTTGTGTACATAATGGCCAATAAACATTCTTTTTATTTAAAAAAATGAATATATCTGTATTACTTTTAGCTAGTTTTTTATTGAATCATTGATTGAAGGATGAATTGACTTGAAATAATGATGAACAAAGGAAATGATGAACAACTGAATCCATTTCTTGTTTCTTTTTTTTTGTTGAAAAAAAAATAGTCTAAATAAATACCTTAACCACTCACATGCCACGTTTATTTAACAATTGTGCTGAATTTATTGTTGTTCTAACATTGAAAAATGAAACTGGTGGAGCATTGTCTGTTACAAGAAAGGGATTATACGTCAATCATTTTATTTTTTTGGATCAAAAGAATATTAAGTCACAATAATTTATTTATTACAATTCTCTAAATTATTTTTTACATTTTACATTGTATGGCTGCAAGTTTTGTACAAGAATTTATTTGCGGGAGAAATCGGAGAAATGGAGAAACCGTGAGCAAGTACCTCTCCGAATAAAGTGTTTGTTAGCTGTTGCAATATGTAGGTATTACTGGACTTGTAACTTATTATATAAGTTATGAATTTAAAAATGTAAAATTTAATCCCCTTCATTCCCCATGTGGGCAGTTCGCAGTCTTAAAATAGATAAATATATGTATTGGAATGCGTGCGTGTTAAAAATGTTTGGACTGTATGATGTAATTGTCTCGACTGTCTTTAATCGTTAAATCAAAATATGATACAGAGTATTAGTACTGTCAAATAAATACCCAAAGTCCCAAAAGTATAATTTGTACTATTCTCAGTTAATAAGCTTTCTCCAACATTAAAGACTCATTTGTAGTCTCTCTTTTTTGGGGGACTTTCCCCGTAAAAATTGTATAGCTTGAGTACATTTAGACATTTATATGTTTGAGTGTGTGTACTTTTTTTGAAATAAAAAACAAAGACCTAATATGTATTTACGAGGAGGATAAATGTACAACAGTCTAATGTCAACACATTAGTATTTTTTTCTCACCACAAGACCGGTCACTATCATCACTAAAAATGCATATTATTATACTTTAACCATTATAGTTTTAATGCCTATTCTATAATATAGGATATTATGATATCTCTATTTTGCATAAATGTACTCCTTCCACAAGTTTCCATTTTTATATATATCCATTTTAACTAATGATTTTGAAACGGTAATTTAACTAAAAGAGACACAAACTAAGTACCAATACAGTGTACAGTTCCATACAAGTCAAATGAGTAACATGTGCATGATTCATTATGGAAAAATATTTCTCTGGTGCTTAATTCACAGAAAAATAACTAAAGACAAAAAGAATTTTAAGTTCAATCAGTATATGTACAAGGAAAATTTTTGGCTTGAATGCATTTAATTTCAAGTTGTTGAAATCAATGAAAAACTGATAAAATGATAATAATATTATCATGTTGATCTTCCCGTCTATTACAGGATAATGTGGGCATGACTTTACAATAATTGTGGACACAAATTCGTGTCACAGGCACATCATTCTGTTTCACAGGAGCCGTCAATGACACAATAATTGAAGGTACTCTTTGAACCATGGAGCACAGAAGTTCATGAGTCTTGTTCGGCTCATCAACGCAATTGACATCACTTCTACTGCTACAATTGTAGCATTTAATGGCATTCCCGGGTCAAGATTAAAATTAAATCTTGTTTTAGCAGTTAAAGTACTGATGAGTTTATTGGGATTGTTTTCTTATTCTCCCCAGTGCCTTATGTAGCGTCTGGGTCTTCAGTTTGAAAAGGAAAAAGTGACGAATGTGATTCCATCCCTTTAATCAATTGATGACCCATGCACGAGTCTTTTACTGTCTCGTTGTCTATCAAAGTAAAATTATGAACAATATTTCACAGATTTGATTTTAAGTAATTTCTCTACCGAGAGGACAGTGAGTCTCAATTTTGTTCAGTGACTCGTCTTCTGAAAAGTAGTCTGTCAACAAAGAACCATTACTGACAACTCAAATACTTAAGTTGTCCATAGCCCATTGACTTGAGAACGACTGTTTTTATTTTGCTTTCAATTTTAATTAGTCCTTGACAAGGACTAAAACTGAATTTAGCTTCTAAATGTATAAAATGGAAGTGAACTGAATAAGAGTCGCTGCGCTGTCCCCTGTTACAGCAACTAGACGCCACAATTATGAGACAAATCACGATCGTAAAAAAGGCTTTTTTAAAAAGTACCACATTATAAATTAAAATAGGCAATTTAAAAACTCGAGACGTGATTTGACTTCAATTATTATTGTTCAATGTCCAGCTTTAACTCTACTTGATCTTGAACTTTGACCTTGTCAGTAGTTCAGGACGGTGAACTCCAATATCATAAACTACAACAATTCTGCAAAAATACTGACAAATAAATTGGCCATTGAAACAAAACGTTTCCCGCCATCAAGTAGTTTTTGAAAGATTTTTGAAATTAATTATTACTTAAATAGATTAATACAAATGGAGTTGACATAATCAAGTTCATATGATGCAATGGTGGCACTGGTAAATTCAAAATGGGCATAAGAGTCTATCCATAATCAGTACGCTAGCTGTTGTTGTATGATCAGGATAAGAGGAGGTGCAAGTATTTTTGGCCTTTTTTTGGTCTAACCATAAAAATGTATCAGAATATAAGTACATGCATGTACGAGGCAAATATATTTGTGAGACAAGAGGACCTGTATCTCTCTCTATTGTACATGATTTTTATTATGCATTGTAACATCAACTTATGTTGTTGATAGTGATACAAGACTATCTGTTGTTATGTACAGAAGAGGCCCCATGATGGCCCATATATATCCATGTATACAACTAAACGAGTTGAGTCAGCAGTATAATACATGTAATATAAAAGCAAGTAGGACTAAACTAGTAGAGACTTTAACTAGGGAATTTATAGATGGAAGGAAGTGGCTAGTTCGTCAGCAAAAGAATTTTACCGTAGGTTGGCTCAAATTCAAGTCTGTGGTCTCTCTCTCTCTCACTCTAGCTTTTTCTGTGTACAAGTATTATACTTTAACTAGTACACTGTAGTTACAGTAGGTAGTCAGTAGTTTTTGTGTCGGATAATAATAATATGTCAGTAAATGTTTATACGGAGACGATTAGTTGGTACATATGTTTCTAGTCACTCTCTTCTCTCTTTTTTCTAGTGGAGAGACACTATAGGGGCCTACAACGACAGAATCGTGTACAATAATATCTATAAACTTCACAAAATTTTTTGCTGTGCGTAGACAATATATCTGTATATATATGTACAGACATTACTTATGAGGGAAAAAAATAGGCAGAAAAGTATACAAAAAGAATGAGTTTTTTGGTTGGAGAGATGAGAAGCTTCGCATCTCATTGATACATGAACGGCATGTGTGATGCAACAATTCTGTATATATAAGGTGTAATATAATATAATTATATAAGATATGCTTCTAGCTAGTATATAGCAAATATGCAGAGTTCAGCTGACTGCCTGAAAGAATCACAGAGAGAAAAGATGGTTGTATTCATTGTATTCACTCTAATTCATGGAAATTAGCATGTGTAGAGCAGCCTTTGTCTGTTTCTCACCTTTTCAGTTAAGTAAGTAACTTCAACTTTACTTGAACAGAGACTGAGAGAGAGAGAGAGAACAAGGAACAACAGCAAGGGACAAGGGTCGCCGGCTAACTAATTCCAATACAATTGAACATTTTGCAAAGATAAAGAGAGAATAGTTAATGCTAAACACAATGTTATTTTATATAAAAGCAAAAAAATAGAGAGAGAGAAATAATAGAGGGATGATATAATAAAATACAATGGGATCTTATGCCTACTGCTTAATATGCGAATAATCAAAATTTTTTCATGCTCAGTTGCTCTGATCTAGAAATCTCTGAAAAAAAGACACACACACGCAATCCTTTTTTTATGCCTGTCCCCCCAACTAAAATTTTATATGTACTAAAAATGTCAATCTAAGCTTTACACATTATTTTTACTGTACAATTGTTACATGTCCCTTTAGATGATTTTTAATTATGCTAGAATTTGTAGTTAACAGCATGAGTTAATCCCAATTAATAATCATTGTAATTTCTAACAAGAAAAATAACTTTTCGGTCGTCTTCGAGTCCCGCGGGGTTCAAGACAGTGATGGGCCAGTGAACATCTTGATGAGTCTTGTAAGAAATGTTGTCTCTGCAAAAGATAAACTTGTTTGTTTGACATCTTCTCCTCTGTCACCACAATTTTTTGTTGATCTGGACCTGTTCAGGTCACCTGAATCAGGTGGTCAAAGATATATTTATGGACGCTAAAGCTTTCAAATAAAAACAGCAGGACAAAAGAGCCAAAGACAGAAATGTTCGACAATGAATTAGAAAAACCGAACTGCCGCCGTCTACACCACCACGATTTTTTATATGTATTATGACGACAGTAGTTTACATTTTGAGCTCTAGCAATGACCCCTGACCTTCTTGGCACGAGATATGAGTACCACAAAGCTTGTAAATTTCTTATCTACTCCACAAATTGATTAAAACCAGTCCGGTTTTAAAAGGACGTTAGAATTATCAATTGATATTTTATTAAAATTAATGATGGCATTGTTAAATAAGTAATTAAAAACTTTAACTCATTGAAATAAATAGGAAAGACGTTTCGTCAGATTTGAACGTTGTTCTAACGTTCTTGAGGCTGTATGCCCATCTCTGTGGACTGACTGGGTCATCTATGAAAAAGTACATAGAATTTTCTATGATACAAAAGTATCAACTCACAGTCTAGAAAAACTCGCAGCAGAGAATGTAAGTATTTTTTGGAAAACCTGTGTAATAATAAAATACAATTTATTTTATTATTATCTTTATATATATATTACATTAATTAAATTTACATTGTGCTCACGGGGACGGTTCGGAATTTACACTGGTCGTGGATAAAATGTTTCAACGTTAAAAAAGAGTCATTTTTTTCCAAAGATAAAAATCAAAAACGAAGAATACGCGGAAAAATAAGAGAGTGCGTGTGCTCGTGATACTTTACTTATGTGTGTTCCTTACCTTCTTCGGAATCATCTTCAAAAAAGAGAAGGATAACCACAACCAAAAAACGGAGATTTTTCAACTTGAAAACTAGTGGAATGAAATTTGAAAATAATTACATTTTAATCACCGGCTAAGCAGCAGGATTATCGCAAGAGCTGAAGGTGAAAAAGTTTTTTTAAAAAAAATATTATATAAAGTGTGCTAGTCAATTGTGCTAAACTGTTTTAATCATCACCGGCATTTTTATTTTGAAAATATATATTCTTCAAACAGTGATTAAACTAATTTATTACAATTTTTGCACACACTATCTACTATACAGAGTCTTGGTGAGTACAGTTAAATTTATGTTTGTGACATTTCATGAATTTTGAAAAGTATTTTTTTGAATTATTCATTTGTTGTTGTGATCAAATTTTTTTCTTCTACATAAGTACTAGGTAAAAGTTTCAAAAAATGAAAGTACTACATATTTGTTCTAATTTTTAATGTGTTTTTTTCTCAAATTTTGCGTGTTATTTAACACATATTCTTTGAAATATGAGCAAATAATGTTTTATTTTTTGAGAGTAGTATGTGTGACTCCTCTCTTGCATGTTTCTATTTTTTCCCATTTTCTTTATATTTAAAAAAACAAGTGCACCATTAATAATAATATGTTCAAATTCAATCCATCATTCAGTCTTGTAATTCGGAGCTGTCATTCATAATAATAGTGGAACCTTTTGGAACATTAGAAAAATCTTTTTAGTTTTTTCTTTGACTTGTGTACTATGGAAGAGGGCCACAACTAGGGGTTTTTTTGGGTGGTATTTTTGGCGTCAGTATTTTAATTGAGCCGGGCAGTAAATTTCATACGTTTGGCAGTAAAAATATT
>JAQIVZ010002869.1:0-17391 GCA_034700945.1 Arrhopalites spinosus | reverse complement strand
CTTATAATCAATTCAAGCAATGAAAATTGCTTTAATAATTTCCAAGCCCGGCCGTCATTAACGACCGTGGCCCGGCCTGTCGGTGGGCATACCCTGGCAGCCTCGACGCTACGGTCCTGTTTAGACAAGAGAGAGAGAGAGAATAAATACTAGAAATTTCGACACACAAGGAAAACACTTGAGAGTCGTGAGGGTATGTATATTTATGTATAGTCAACAACTTGGAACTGAATGACACCTTTGATAATAATGTTGACTATGTCTATCTCCATACGCGCGTATTATTTTCCCTCCTTTTTATGTGGGGAGGGTGGAGGGTTGAGTGGGTACTTGGTATATCTTGAAAATATCTCACTTGATATCCCTTCTCTCTCTCTCTCTCTCTCTTATTTTTTTACTTCATTTGTCATATATGTACCTTTACTATATTTTTAGTGATTTTTTGACTAATTGTTTGTTATTCATTTGAATTGCTCCCATGTAGCACCCGTACCCTTCCGAGGACCAGAAAAAACAACTAGCGCAAGACACCGGCCTCACAATCCTCCAAGTCAACAACTGGTAAGTTTTACTCTCTTATTTACTTTCTTCTTTCATTAGTGAGATTCATCAGTGGAGGATTTAGACATCCCCCCCTCTTACATAGAGTTTACTTTTACTTTGGTGACATTAAATTCTGCGCTTCACTCATACTCATTACCTTCATGTCTATACAAAGATTAATACTGGGAGTCCCTAGTTCACTTTTTTGGGGAAAAAGGAGGGAGATAAAATGGATGGTCCTGTAGATGGATGGAATGATGTGTGATTCCTTTGGAAAAAAAAATTGGAGGAGAGTGAAAATAGAAGACAGACATGGACAACATTTGTCTTGCAAGAGGGGGAATCCAAGGCCTTCCCCTCATGTTTGCCTTTCGATTTGGGAGCCATCCATATTGACCAGATCATTGGATGGCTGAGGGTCAGTGGCAGATGTAATGAGTCTCTCGAGTCTCTCTTAGTCAGTCTCAAATCACCTTGAGTCAAAAATAAAGGGGACTGAACTATGAATTCCCCGTTCTTTTGGCAGTCAAATCATAATAATTATTCAATTTTACCCCCCTCCATCCATTTTACATCACATGAAATAAAAATAAGAACAGTTGAAAAAAATATAGAGCAACAAATTGTTTAACTTTTAAAAAAATCTTTTTCAATTTACGACAAAAAAATGAAATTGAATACATACATTTGTATTTTACAGAGAGAGAAAGGGGGAGAAAGAATCAAATAGATAGCTAAGAGTTTTCTTTTGTACAATTCTCCGAGAAAGCAATCTAATCTAAAGGACGATGCTGACACAGCATTAGAATTTTCAATTAACTTTATTCTTATTTAAAGATTGGTATGCATGTAGTCCTGTATACACACACACACAAAGAGAGAGAGATTGTGTATCGTAATATGAATTCATGTTTCCCACTTTTATTATTTTCTTAGTTTAAATTTCATATGATTTTTGCCACTATAGAGAGGGAGAGGGAGGGTGAGAAGAGAGAGAGGTTGGAGGAGATCCCAGGTGTTTGTGTGTGTAATTGTGCAAGGGAGTTGGAGTCCACTTATAGAAATTCTACATAATGAGAAGCATGGAAGGCTCCGCTTCTCTCCCTTCCTCACTCACTTAGACATTTTAAAAGGACTCTCGTCTACAGGCATAGGAGACAAGGACTGATGCTCCATTCAGAGTTTGCTTGTGCTGGTTGTTTTTAGAGTTTTGTGTGTCTGTTGCGGTGGAGGTTTAATGGAAGGGAGCTTTGCGAACATTTCCCATTTTCATTTGCCGCTACAATAGTTCATTAAAAAGGTGTTTCTGCGACCGTTTGGTAAGCTATTAGACCCGGGAATATGACTCTTCAGGGACCTATTTTGCACCGAACATTACCCACCGGCCTTACTCCCCTCTCTCTCTCTGGCTCTCATTCCATGGCCAGTAGCATAGGATTGCATAGCAAGATGCCTTATGGGTCTTCTCTCCCTCCTCTCAAATCCTCTGCCTCTTCTGAACCATTATAAGTCTCTAGGTTTTAAGCTCTAATGCGGAGCATAGGATGGAGACACATGTGTACCATGTAATGCAAGTCTTTACTCAAGCTTTAGATGCTCCACATTATTCTTCCCCTTTCTTACGTCCATATCATACATACCACACACACACAAGTATAGCCAACTATTTTCAATCCACGATTATTATTTTTCATGGCATGTGCAATAATGGCAAACTTTAAATACACTCCTCTCTCTCTCTCTGTTCAACATATAACCCATAATCTCTATTGTACAGAGACATAGCACCCAACCAGAAGACTCTCTCTCTCTCTCTTTCTTTCTAATCTTTTTAAAAATTGCTCTGATTTTTATTTACGAACGATGCCATTTTAAAATAAGCATCATTTATTTATTATTATTATTTTTTAAAAAAAACAAACTTGCAAAGTCTCAACTGTTGTTTCTTTTTTTGGCAAAAATAAATAAATGTTGGCATAAAAAAATAATTTAGTATAATAATAACTAATACATGTAAAGTGTAAAGAAAAAAACTAGAGTTGTATTTTTCCTAGTGAATTCTCAACAAAAAAAAATGGTTTTTTGTAAAAGATGAGGCGGATGGAGTGGGCGAAGAGAACGGATGTGATTTTTGTGTAGATGGAGGCAATAGAGGAATGTACGGGAACATGACGCTTCCGACTGATCCACTTGGAGAGAGTATAGACAGAAGAGAAGGAGAAAGTCGTTTAATATTTTCATGTGATAAGGGGAAAAGAGAGAGAGAGAGAAAATAAGAAAAGGCCAATAGATAGGGAAAAAAATAGGGAAGCATCTCGTAGGACGAGAAGGAGAATTGGTAGAGGAGATGGTATAATAATGTAGATAATTCTTGGAGATTTCTATGGAGCTTTTGGGGTAGACGGGGAAAAGTAGTAGTAGACTATTTTGATGTCTTCCGACCATCATTTTTCCGCTCTACAAGAAATTGATAAATCCGGCGAAAAGATCGATGCTTCAGTCGGGCAAACTAAATAAGTACGGATGGAGGGATTTTACTCCAAACGAATTTGTCTCACTTCTTTTTTCTTTTTCTCTTTCTCTCTCTCTCTCTCTCCCTTCCAAAACCAAAACCAACTACTACACTCATGAAAAACATTGTAGTCACATATACCACGGGGCTATATATACACAGACACAAGTGTATAGTGTAAGAGTGATAGGAGGGCATTAGGTATTTAATGTCTCGCTGTGGGATTTATATTTGTGAGCTATCTATCCATCTATTTAGCCCTAGCCCTTCCTCCACATTCATATCCAGTTTCCGTATTGACAGTACATGGCACTCCATTTTGGTTTACTTTCTCTTTCTGTTTTTTACTTAAACATTCTAGACATGCTTTCCTATAAAAACCAACAAATTGTTTAAAAAATGTATATCCCTCCCAAAAAAATATACTCTCCTGTTGTATCATACTTAATATTATAATTGATTTTAAAAAAAATTGTAAAAAATGTAATAAAAATTGCATACAAAAATGTCTTGTCCTTGTTTTCCTTAGAAAAAATAGTCTTTGTTCATTTCTGGAGAGAAGAAGAGAAAAAAAATAGTTAAATTATTAAGAGAGAAGAGACACCCACACACAAAGGGTGTACACTGTACAGTGTAGAGATAGAACATTTGATAAATTTTTTATAAACTTTTTTTGGACTATTGCAAAGGCATTGTATCATACTGTTTTTCTGTTTGGAGACTTTATTCCTTTTTTTCCTTACTTTTGCCAAATCCGGAAGAAAATATTTATTTATAAATAAGGAGACGATCTGAGTGTATTATAAATGAGCAACTTTTTTTTTGCTTTCTTTTTAAGAAGAAAGAGAGAGAGAGAGAATTTAATGGTAAAGAAAAAGAACTATTTTATGGAGTTTTGCAGGGGCCACACTACGATTGGGATTGCCACTGCACTGGCCTAGATAATTGTTATAGTAAGTAGAAGAGGAGGAGGAGGAAGGAAAGAAGGAGAAAGTTTATGCATGACAATGGTAGGATGGCTATACTTATATGTAGAGTGTGTAGAGAGGGAGGAGGAGAAAAAAAGAGTCATGCAAAACAGATAGGGGAAACTCATGAAAAATGTGGATATTCATTCACTCGGTACATCTAATGATTTCCTAGGAGAGTACTCGGGTTTCTATTCCCCTTTTCATCTCGTGAAAGAAACATAATCGGCGTGTCGACTACGGCGAATGCTCTTACTCTCCACTGTCTCCTTCTCCAACAACTTGTACTTGTATTGTATTAACTTGAGAGCTGACGATTAGTTCCTTTTGCTTCTTCACGTCCTATTGCCATTTCACTCCTTTTGTTTTCTCTCTCTCTCTGGTTTTCTCTCTGACCCTTTTTTCTCCCCTCTCTCTCTCTCTCTCTCTCTTGTGTACATGTACACAGGGAAAAACTCAAGAGTTAGAGAATTGGAATTGAGAGTAAGTGTGAGTTTTTGTTTTGTTTCTCCCCGGTTGTTGTTTCTCCCAGAGAGACAAGAAAAAATTCTCAGTTCAAGTACAAGGGAAATGAGATGAGGAAGGAGGGGGAAAAATAGTCTATGTGAGTGTGTATAAGGGAAACAAATAAATTACATGGCAGTTGACAGCCTCGGCTCAGTTCAGCTGTTGTTTTAAACATTGTTGGCTCATATCTTTAGTCCAAGAGAGAGAGAGAGAAAGGTGGTGTGGGGATATATGGTGGAATTTATTTCTTTTATTTTCATGAATTGCATCCATGTTTATTTTCCTCTTGTGAGGGATTTGATCTGTGTGATAGTAAAATGAGACCAAGTCGAGATGTACCTTACGGTCTCCCCCCTCCATCTTATTTTCTTATTCCTATTAAACTTTTTCTATTACAAATATACACACACACACACATAAAAATATACATTATGTATCGTATCCCTTTCTGACTACACCTACGGCAAAGAGTTAATGGTGATGGTATGAGTGTGTGACATTAATAAAAAAAATGGAGAAGATTTTCAAGTCTGATATCCAATCCCCTCATCTTCATCTTTGTTTTCATGACTATAGTAACTATTTATTTTTTTTACTATAGACTACAATCAAAGAGAGAGAGAGTCTATAAAAGTTTAAATTTAAAATTTTACCTTATTGACTGTACTCGTTTGGATAATTATGTGGAAGTAATTTATTAAATTGAGAATGTGTCATGGTTGACCAAATTTAAATGAAAGATGTGTGTGTTGAGATAGAGTTGAAATGAAAATCCCTCTATTTACGAGTATGTACAAGTACAATTGACTGGATATCTCTCTCTCTTTGGAGGACTAGCCTATGGCTTATGGATTCCCATGAATCCTCATATGTGCCTCTCTTTTTGTGTATTGATATTTGCACTTGTGTGGGAATGGGAGAAGAGTTATGTAAGTTAAAAAAGGGAAGTGGAGGAGGATCTATGAAAGAGATGTTGTCATCCATCTTTTGTCTTTGTTGACTGTATGAGTTTGAAGTAAAAGCTCTCTCTCTCTCTCTCTGGCTGTGACTTAGATTGTACGTAACTCGACTGTTTTTGGTATAGGGAGGACTAGAGAGGTAGAGAGAGAGGCACCTTCATTGAAAGCTTCGTCAAGCAGCCAGCATAAGTCCCCAAGTCAGTATATATCATCTGGAATTAGTCGATATGGGGATTACGTATCTGCCCATTTAGTTAATTGCAAAGCATTTCCTATAGTCTCGTAGTAGGCAAGAGCAAGCCGTAATTACTGAATAAACGTAATGGCATTTCTGAGCCGCTTGGGCAACTCTCCCAAATGACTCTACCGTGTGCCTCTCTCTCTCTCTCTCTTTGTGTATAGGCAAGTCTCTCATTGCCATTGCTACCACCAACCTCCCGGCAAAGCCTATCTTTTGCTGTCTCTCTCTCTCTCATGTTCTGGTTCTTGTCTCTGTCTAGCATCATCATCATGAACAACATTACATTACATTGTGGGAGAAGGAAATGAAGGAATATTGGAATTGGTATTGTTGACTACATGCATTCTATAAGAGAGAGATATAGCAAAAAAGGTACATGATGGCGTGTTCATGATAGGGAATTCCTTCGATATTAGCCACGAGTCGACCACAAGGCTACAAATTAGACAAGTCTTGATTTGGCCCAGGACAACTAATCAAACGGTGATTGATGACACTCGACTTAGAACGTCACGGTCATAGTTCAACCAACTATTTCATTCTTTCACATGTTTCCCCTCTCGTCTCTCTCTCTCTCTTGCCTTGTGAGGTGTGTGCATATGGAAACACAATTTATGTTTAATCTTATTAGTCCTTACTCCACTACTCTTCCATTGTGCCAGCCATTTTACATTTAATAAGATGCATGAGAATTCACCAATGGATTTGCATTTACTTCAATGCCATTTTTCCATTGCATCATCATCATCCTATCCTTGATGATCATGCAAACCTCTAATTGCCCGTGAACCCAACATTTAATGATAACTGCTCCATTTCAACTCATTCACTCCAACTCTCTAATCTTTTTTTTCTTTCTTTTTTTTATTCTTTGAATTACTCCAACAAGAGGGGGAGAAAAATAATAAAAAAAGAATTTCGTAGGAATTTTTTTGACCCTCATTTTTTTCATTGACTTTAAATGGAAGGAATTTTTTTCCCCTTTGTTTCGTTTTTATTTTGTTAAAAATTTTATCTTGGTGTAAAACACAGAGAGAGAGAGACATGGCTTGTAGAGGATTTTAAGATTGAAGAGAGTGTGACAGTTATTTTAGTTTTTTGTGTGTTTGTAATGGACACTCTAGAGTTGGCTATAATGTTTAATAAAGTCTATCCCATTTTCTTCCGATGCAAATCTCCTTTTAGGGTTTTTTAACTGACTTTGTACATTGAAATTGTGAAGGGAAGAATGTTCACAAATATTTTTTTTCCTCCTTGAGTGGAGTTAAGCTCGTGCTGCTCATGGTGGGTAGGTTAGATTTCTCGTCTACTTTCATTCCTTTAAGCTCCTCTGCATGGGTGTCACTTAAATATTTTATCTTGATCCTATCAAAGTGTCATTGCATACTTACATTGGCTCTGAATTTGATAGTCCTTGCATTGGTGTGGTCAATAGTCATCATGTGTCATTTATCTCTTCCTCATCTCTACATAATTCCAAATCCCAACAACAAGGGGAAATCAAGGCTATAGAAAGTTTGAGAGAGAATAAAATTGTTTAACTTCGTCGTTTCTACCTTCATAAAATTCTCATCATTATCACAACTAACTGATCACATTCATTTTCTCTCCTTCAAGACCAAAAACAACTTTGGAGTTTGAAGTCGACTGTATAAAATATTATGGTCGTTAATATTCTTTCTTTTTGCTTACTCCTTTTAACTTTAATGTTTTTTAATGAAAATAATATTTTTTTTCAAAAAAAAAAACAAACATAAATATTGTCTCGTCTAGGTAAAGGTAAAATTAATGTATTGACAACCACAATGTAATTTTACAAACCGCCTTCAAAGTCAAACCACAACTGTCCCAAAAATGGTCAAAAAAAATCAATTTTTTTGTCTGCGGTTTGAACAGTCATGAAATAATTTTAGAGACATTGTACAAATTATTATAATTATCAATCTATTTTTTCCATTGTTTATTAAAAGGTATTATTAAATAATAATCATTGTGAAGAATTTTATTCGTGATTTTTGTCTGTCCTCGCTTGATAATTTAAAAAGTTGACATTGTGGCCTCGTTCAAAAATAAAAAAAAATTAACCGCAATCTATCCTTCCATAGAAACCACCGGAGATTTAATAATCCTCAATGCATGACTTTAAAAAAAATTGTAAAAGAGAGGACGGTTATGTAAACTAGAATTACAAGGAGAGGAGAGGCAAAGGCCGGTAAATATGAGTACAAGGGGATGTTTGTTGTTTGGTTTAGTTATTTTTTTGTGTGTGCCTATTCTTGCCCAGACTTTATTTAGGAGGGGGGAGGTTGTGTAGGAGAATAATACTTTGTGAAAAGTTTAATGTTTCCATATAACCTCACGATTGAGATCAACTCTGTCTCTGGGTTTTTTTCTGCATTGTGACTCTGTTTGCACGGCCCGGTTCTTTGGCTTTGTCGGTGGGTAATCCAGATTGACAGGTTATATGCAGTGCGGGACTTAGTAACCCAAGGCAGACACACTTTGCATTTTCAAATATAAAAAAAAAACTTTAACATACTACCACCATATTCAACACGAAAATCTAAACCACCAAACCAAATCGTTCCTCTCTCTCTCTCTCTCTTACAATTTATATGTACTCAGTTTATTTATAATAATAAAAAAAAAGAGTTTTTTTATTCACATTTTTTTTGTATACTCACAATAAGCCACAACCCTTGATAATCATAAGCCTCCACAGATACTCCTTATTATTATTATCATTTATTATTATAAAATTTGAGAATGAAACTCCCCCTCCTCTCCCCTTCAGACAAAATCCTCATGATGAAAGTCCCTTTTATTAGCCTTTTTTTAAAGTTTTCATGTTTACAGATAATTTAAGATTGAATTACAATTCATTGAAAAAAATATTATTATTTATTTTCTATTCATTGCCTACTTTTTTTACTTCCGTTTGTGGTCAAAATAAATTAGCTTATGTATGACAAAAAAATTAATTTGGAAACATCAAGTTGAGCCAATGAAAATATTCATGTGACCTCCCCATTTCTTCGTAGAAATGTCAAATGTTGAGTGTGACATGAAGAGAAAAAAATAGAAAACTTTTCTCCTCTTTGTACTCCATTTTTACATAAAAAAATGTGAAGGAGTTTAAGTACAAGAGCGGAAATTTAGAGTTAAATGAAAAGAAAAATATTTGGGTAGTACAAGTCATAAGTTTTGGTAAGCGGATTGGAATACAATGGAGAATAAGAAGAGTAAATCAGGTTGATATTTTTGTAGGGATGCCTTGGGCTAGGATTACATGCATTGAGAACTAAAAAAAGTAACAGATATTGCATAGTCAAGTCAAGAGAGAGAGAAAACATTGAAAGAGACACGTACTCCGGGAGAAAAAGTACAAACACATTTTTTGATGAGAGGCTGGATGGAGACTTTGGGATTACATCAACTAAAATAACATGTACATGTTTAAATACACATATAGGAATTACTATGAGACTTAAAGGATTTATTTCTCTCTCTCTCTCTCTCTCTCTGTTATACTTATAGTGTCTCTATCATGATTTTATACAGAGAGAGCCCTTTGCTCTCCTTCTCCCCTTATTGCCTGTTAAATTGAGCTTAATATACAATTTTTTTCTCTTCATAATAGTCAACCCCTCCCCATCTATTCTTTCATGTAGAAAGTTATATATTATAATTTAAAATAATAGTAAAATATTAAATTTATATATAAGAAGAGAGAGAGACATTCCTGGAATTTCAATTGGAGTTTTTCAATTTTATTTGGATTTATATAATACTTATCAAACAAATGCGAGTTGAGTGACGTCTAAGTTGGAATATGAGGAAAAGTTTGGTTTTTATTTGGAGTATGGAATAGAAAGAGATACAATAATATGAAAAAATGATTTTTTTGAAAATACTATTTTCCCCTCGACTCTTCTCTCTCTCTCTCTGTTTGAGTCAATATCACCCATGGATTGGTTGTCGAGAATTTTCACGTGATATTTTTTTGGAGAGTGACGAGGACATGAAAAAAATACAGAGAGAGAACTACGTGGAAGAGAAAAGTAAAAGGTTAGTGGAGGTGGAGGTGTTTTGTAAAGAAATGAGAGAGAGAGAGAGAGAGAGAGAGAGACCGTCACACAGACATTCTCTCTGGGAACCTCACACACCTGAGACCCAATAATCATTGTGCAACTCACTAATTCTACCAAAACACGCTATGCCATTCAATTTCCTCCCCTGTCTCTCTCTCTCTCTCTCTCTTCCCTCCTTTTTTTCTCTCCATGTTGAAGCAATCTAAAAACAGCCCAAATACCATACCATCCCACTTATTAGGTCTCCAACTTCCCGACACTCCCCCCTTTCAAAATCCATAAAAAGTCTCTGCCTCGGTCAGACCCGAAAAACATCCACTCCTACAATTCTCCTCAGCACAACATGACTCCAAAAAGAAAAAGAAAAAAAAAGTTTGGGAAAACAAATGAATGAATCAAAAAATATTATATTATAATATGAAAAATACATATTACATATACTCTCACACATCTTCCCTTTTTGAAATTAGACACTCTATCTATGTACAGATATATACCTAAAAATATAAGGTGAAATTCCAATGATAATGATGAGAGAGAGGGGAGAAGTTTTGTACAATAGAAAAATATTTTGGATAGTATCAGCTATCCATGCTGTCCTTGTAGGGCTTCTGTGGTATTCATATTTTATTTCCTTATAGTCAATGTCCGCTTTGTAATGTCATGTACAATTTTTTTTTATTCTAAAAGAGATGTTACAACTTGGACACATGACAAAAGCTCATTTTATTCGGTCATATATTAGCAAACAGAGAGAGAGAAAAATATAAAGTTAATAATGGTAATTCTTTGAGTTGTTGAACAGGGAAGGGATGTGGGGGAGTGGGAGTTTGAGAAAAGAATTGAGAAAATGAAAATCATGAGGCATGGAGTCGTTGTCGTCATCATCATCAAAAAAAAGAAAGAATTCTCGTCAATGCAGGCGGTGGTTGAGACAAGTTAAAAGACAACCTGCTGATATTCCCTCCAATGTGAATGTCTTTGAACGTCAATTGGCACTGTTGAGAGAAGACGACAACGACAAATAATTATGACATTCAAGTCACCCCCAGAGGTGATCGAATGACACGCTCATTTTTTTTCTTCTTCTTTTCATTCTTTTTTTAGCTACCTTTGAAATCCACACACACACACAGAAATTTATATGTAGTCATGTGTGTATGAATTATTTATTTATTATTATTGCTATTACTATAATTTGATGTCCGTGACTGTGACCATGTCTTACAACTCTTTTTGTTGGGATCGTCTTTACAAGAGGGAGGTCTTTACTAGAGAAAATGGAGGCATGAGACAAAAATAAGAGGCAAGTCTCGTGCTCAGGTTTTTTCTCCCTGTCTGTGACTCTAATGGGTATAAAAAAATGAGGAAGAGAGTCACCGATACGGACGTGGAGTGATGGACAATCTTTGGTTGGGTTTTTTGAGTATAAAATATGTCGATATAGTTGTTGTTGGCTACATGGCCGCCGGGGGGTCAGGAAAACCGTGGCTACATTTTCCACACGGCGACAGGTCTCAAGACTGAGGCCTGGCTGGAGAGAGTGAATAGAGGCTGGATGGAGATGTCAGAGAAAATTTCATCTATTTTGTACTTGTCAATAATTCGCAGCTCTTTGTTACTCTCTGACGGCCTGATGACGGCCTCCTGTCACTCTCCCTCCATTCCACCTTCCTGGCAGCTGACTATCAACTTGTCTGACATCTCACACTTTCCCCTCTCTCTCTCCATCCATCCATCGGCCTCACTTTTTTCCCCTTCTCTTCTCTTTCTTTCTCTTTTTATAAACCTTTCAATTGTTTTGTCATTAATTATTTAGTTGTGGAATTTTCTTTTGCATCATACACACCAAGGAATGAGCAACACCATTCCAATTCCTTTTTTTTACCTGTCTGCTCTCTCTCTCTGTGGCACATTGACCTTACTCAACTTGAAAGGGCAACATGTGATTATGATTTATTCTCTTTTGACTCTATGGGGGTTTTTTCCATGCCCTTGTAAATGGGATTGAGATGAAAAATAATATATTCACGGCTATATGCAAGTTGAATGATTTGTTAGCAAGTCTCAAAAGGAAGACAAAAATAAATAATTTCTTCTTCTTTTTTTGCATCTTTGGAGTCCCATTGAAAAAATAAAGTGGAGAAAAATAGTAAGATAGGTATTGGTGTTGGCCGAGTTGATTCTAAGATGAGTTTTGTGATGAAGAAAAAAATAAGAGGAGGGGGAGGTCTCTAATAGAGGATGAGGAGGATGGCCGACAAAGTGAATAGAGAATGTCACCTTGGCGTGCGATAATCCGTAGCTGAGAATGAAATATTCAAAAGCCGCGGAAAACCCTTTTCACAAAATATATATCCGGCCTCTCTCTCTCTTTGAGTTTCTATTCAAATGCAACCAGCTCCAATTCACTCTTATGCAATTTTATTACCCTGGGTCCCCTGAAAACCTATACTAATGCTATTATCCTTTCCCATCAAACTCGTTTTCACATCCCTGGAATGCCAAACCATACAATGGGGATAATGTCATTAGAATTGTTTGCTTCCCGAGAATTCAAAATTCGATGGCGATACAAACAGCCGCATCGCCCTACAATCTACACACTTTTGTGCGAAGTAGTACACATAGTACGAGTACAGGCTTTTTACTACAGTGGAGGTATACAATAAGGTTTGTCCCTTGGTCTATTTAAACTATGCTTCTCCATTTAGAGAGAGAGAGAGAGCATGTATACATAATGTCTTTATATTTTATATGGAAGGGACCTATACAGTACACATATTGAGAGAGCTAGTAAAGTAATCCATAGTCACTCAGTCACCTCAATCTCCAGTTGCATACAAGAGCAAGTGCCTATACAAATGTGGGGGATAGTACACTCCCTCACAAAAAAACCCTCTTGGTTTACATACATTCCCCTTCTTCTTGTACTATGTGTACTACTACTACTCTCCCGGAATTGTTTACCCATTATTCCGATCGATTTCCATTTCATCCGCATTTCTATTCACTCTCCCACGATGTACATTGTACTCTCCTGCCTTAGCACATGTTGTATAAATGCATGGCGTTCTCATAAATAATGTTTTTATTCCCTCGCGATAATGTATTTATTTGGTGAGCTTCCTCTCTCTCTCTCCTCCATAGCCTTCCCATTTCTACAACCAGACTTTTCGACTCTCTCTCTCTTTTTTTGTGTATAGTCAAACTGAAAACTTGTTCAGAAACTTTAACTTTACTATTTGAACAGAGAGAGAGCTATGTCAATATGCTAGTAATAATATATGGAATGTTAATCACCAAAAAAAAATTTTTTCGCTTTATTTCATAAAATACAACAATTTTTTTTTCTTTTAAATGTTTCATTTCCATTTTAAACCCCAATTGAAGAATAACAAGTCTATCTTCATGTGTGGATGAATCATTTTGACATGTTTTTTTGTATGGGTTATATCAGTACAGGAGTGGAGTTAGTCAAAACTAAAATATTTCTTTAAATCCCCAAGGATGGATTGACAAAGATATTATTTTTTCTGAAATATTTCCAGTTGAGTCTTATATATACATAAGAATATACTTATGGGAGAAAGACACATGGGCATTTAAGACTGCGTATAAAGACAGAAATATGTTAAACAAGTTGAAAGAGAGACAAGTAAGAGAGAGAGAGAGAAGTTGGTCATGTGCATAAAATATTCTGGGACAGCATAATCATTCAAGGTTTTGGGACAACACAATAGGCTCCCATTACATCTCCCATAAAGCATCAGGTTTGCGACTGCCTGCTGATTTTTCCGCAGGGTTTCTGCAGGTCAGGCAGTTTTTTTCTCCTTCTTCTTCATTCCTTGGCTCCGTCACCATACGTACACTGTACATTACAAAAACTTTAAATCTGCTTCACATCTTCTTGTTGATCTCCAGTCTCTTACCTTTTAAAAAAGCACTGATTTTTTTTACACAGTAAGCAGAGAGAGAGACAAGTTTCAAGTGAATCTAATGGTGAACTCTATAGGGTAGAAAAAGATAAGCTTCTGCTTCTTCTTTTTTTGACTCCTTAATGTTTTGGCATAGAGTGCAGATTGTATGGGATATATCTTTATTTTTTTTGTGGAGGCATATACATATACATATAATAATTAAAGGTATAAACACCTTACATAATTTTTGACTGCACCGCATGCTTGGTGGCAACATACTACCCCCCTTGATCTATGGCGCCGTTTCTTCTCAGGTGGTAAATGATCCATCTTTGATTTTTCTTGCATCAATCACATGCCCATCTCTACACAAAAAAACTATCTTACGATTACGAGTAATGAAAAGGAAGGAGGAGTTGTTGTACAACATGAAAAGAGTTTAATAGAATAAAAAAAATGTTTGTTAAATTAAAATTGACTTTAAATATTTTTTGGTCAACATTTAACAACAATTTTTGCACATTCCTAATTTAACTGACGTGGCACACAAGCCTATCCATTTTTTACAAATTTGTCTATATAAAAGTTGAACATGAAATTGTGTGGATAGAAGATAAATGATTTTATTAGTGTATCAATTCAAGGGATAGAGAGAGAGGGAAAATCTGAAATTGACATGGAATAGTTGTAGAATGTTGATTCCCCAGAAAAAAGTTGCGAATCCATGGCCGTCATGTTTACATGTAGAATTTCTCTGGATGTGTCTTGTGTAGAGTATGACGTTGTTTTTATGTAAAGAAATTTATGATGTGCATGGGTAAGACTTAAGAGATGAGGAAAAAAGACGGGCGTGAGGAGCCCAGGGGAGAGGTTGGTATGATGTATTTGGTGAGAGAATAGTATTGTTTAGAGGGGTAGTCCGCTCCTAGCTCCTCCTGATATATAAAAATGAAAAGAAAAGAGCTGTTCAACCGTTCGCATCCCTGTGGTGACCCAATAAATCTCTTCTTTTTTTCTCTCTCTCTCTCCTTGATGACAAATGAAATGTACCTAGAATCATACATGTTTATATTGATACATATATTATACATTTATATATCTATATCATAATCTAGACTGTACAACTCCACAGCTACCGTAGGCTAAGCCACACACCACCGGATACTTTCTCTCTCTTGTGTCTACAATGCCAGCGTCTTTGTTTCTGTTTATTGAACTTGACAATGAGACATGGTGTTGATTCTCCACATTTTTTTTCTCTCCTTTTTATTTTGTTCTTCCTCTTGGTCTTTAAATGAAGACGGGGAATACTAGTGAGAGGTAGTTTAAGAAGTACAACTCCCTTTGTTGTTTGTATTTTATATGGGAGCCTGTTGACTGTTGAGTGAAGTCTTGAATGTCTCTAAGGGCCTTGACTCAGGTTGAGACTCTCATAAGTTTTTTTTTCTTCAACATCCCATTGCCCAAATAACTTGATACATATCCCATTTATATTTACATATAGAGTGTACCACGTGAAATTGTTCAAGGTAGAGCAAGACACAGAGAGAGAAAAAAAATAAAACAAGAAAAGTGGATACACTTGAAAAAAGAAAGAAAAGGAGAAAAGAGAAAGGGGAGGAGGAGGAGGGGGGGTTAAGAAGAGTGGAGAAAACATGACAGGACATGATAGAGAAGTTTATATTTTTCTTGAGAAAATGTTTTCTGCATTTTGTTTTTCTGTGACGGCTTAAAACGTCCCTCTGCTCCTCCTGCCGTTGCAACTCCTGACTTGACTATGTGTAGGGAACGTGAGCAGAGACAAGATAAAGTGAGGCAAGAGAGAAAAGAGGAAGCGCATTCTCTCCAGCTCCAGCTCATGTTTTGCCTGCCCCTCTCAGTGTAAGGGTGGGAGGAGTAGAGATTCGCTTGTGTTGTTATTTTGACCCTTTTTTTTCATCTTGACTCTCTCTCAAATTTCCTCGCTGCGGTTTTATTCGCCGTCTCTCTCATCCGCTCAAGTAAAATATATAATGTAATATGTATAGAATATACCAAACAGGGGGATACTTTATAAGTAAGCGACTGACTGACTAAGATGAGCTGTGAAAGCGAAAAGGCAAGTAGCATTCAAGCTATGGCTAGAACATGGTTTACAAGTTATAAGTTGCAACCAAAGTGAAATGGAGAGTGTGTGTGTATCTCTCTCTCTCTGTATGAGTATAAAGTTTTTTTTTGCAAAGGTAGTCGCTGGGGACCTTTGGGATGTCGTATGCATTTGCTCCTGTGACAATGTGATTCATTGCTCCTATCTCGGATCTTCTCGAGAGTTTCTTGCGTGTCTCTTCAACTCCATTACAGCCAAAACCCCAGCAACCCCGCCGGCCTGCCTCTGCCTCTTGCCTTCCCTGCCCCTGTCTGAAAAATGAGTCCTGTCACTCTCCACACAAACTTACACTGTCTAAGAGAAGAGGGGGAAGAGACGAGAGAGAAAGTCCGATGACTATACCGTTGGCGTTTTTTTTGTAGTACAAGTTTCAAGAGAGAGAGAGAAACTATCATAGAGATCCAAACACACAAAGCCACAAATATTCTATAGTCGTTTTTCTCTTAGTATCTCCCCATTGTATATTATCTGCAATGTCAGTATTCTTTTCCTTAACTATAGAATCATCCGTAAAGTGTATATTGTTCTCTAATGCAATTTATTCCCTCTCTCTAAATATTTCTACGTTAATAGGCTTTCCAATTTCAATTCATGGCAATGTAAAAAAAAGAGGGAGAAGAATTTTTTTTGCTTGAAGGATAGGCATTTAACGGTATGGAATGACAAGTAGAACAAGAGGAATGAAATGTAATATGAGATACAAGTTTGACTATAGAGAGAGAGAGAGAGAGAGAGAGAGAGAGGGGCTGATGATAAAACTTGGTCCATTAAAAATATCTTTTCTTGATTTCCTCCTGCTTCGTTTTCCCTTGTCCATAATGACTTTCCGGAGATCAATATTCTCTCTTTTTTTATATTCTCTCGTGAATATAAGAAGAAGCAAGTAGAAAGGAGAAGAGTTGGCTAGATTTAGATGGTTCAGCTTTGGCTTTATCACCCTCAACCCAAACTAGCAAACTTTTCTCTCTCTCTCTCTCTCTCTCTTGAATGATAGATAGAAAACTCAAGGCACACATACACACACACAAGGTATATTACATGTAGCGAGTGGATTGGAAATTGCTACAAACTGAAAAAGAGAAAGAGAGTGAATCCGATTTCTCTTTTTCTCTTTTCCAATTGTCAGCCAGCTGGAGCTGAAAATGAGTACAACCACCGAGACAGAGAGAGAAAGAGAATATTAAAGAGAAGGTTTTTGTGTGGAGGAAAGAAAAAGGCAGAGGCAAAATCTATTTGAGGATTTTTGCGCTTAATGACATGAAATTTATCCTAGCTGTGTGCAATGTGCAATCTCACAAGTTTCCTCATTTCAATCGCCCCCACCAGCTGACTGCCGCCGCCGTTTAGGAAAAGGCGGATTAGGTAAATGAAATCTGATGGAAGTTCAACTTCCTTACACTCCCAGCCTTCCCTCCTGCTACTTCTTCTTGCCGTGAATTTAATCGGAATGCACATGAGCCCCTTCTTTAGTTGTTCCAAATGAATATTCTGCCCCCCCCCCCTC
>JAQIVZ010002868.1:0-17396 GCA_034700945.1 Arrhopalites spinosus | reverse complement strand
TGGCCAAAAACCAAATTTAAAACCCTTCATTTCTTTGGCCAAAAAAACGAAATCCTTGGCCAAAAAAAAATACAGCCCTTTTTTATTTGAATTTCAAAAAATTGTTCAAAATAAATCCATTGTTCATTATTGACTACGTGACGTCATCGGAAAAATGATTTCTGCTATTGTCGTCATACTTGGCCTATCTTTTGCCACATTCTCCCAACATGGAATTAATAATTTTGTAAATCTGTAAATTAAATTTTTAAAAATTAATTGATGAGCCCAACATTGTAAAATAATTTAATCAAAATAAAAAAACTAGTCCACAAAATGACTAAAGCAGCTGCCGCTGGTAATTTTTGCAATTTGATCAAAATTAAATAATAAAGTAAATTAAAATAAAAGTACATGTCAACTGGAAGGAGTTGAGGACACTCGAGGCGTAATCCATTTTTTAAACTTTCAACAAAATCTTCATCCCAGTTCAAATTTGGAAAGGGAAGTTGACCCAGGCTGTACAATTCCCAAAGGGTCACTCCATAAGACCAAATGTCTGATTCACATGAGAATCGAAGGTCACACAAACTTTCAAGTGACATCCATCTAACACATTTTAAAATTTAATTTAGGGGTAATTATTTTATTTTAATTGGAATTCATCTTAAAAATATGACCAGTGGCTGAATCCATACCTCCAAGGAAGTGGTTCCTGTTAAATTCAAAATGGCGGTCATTTTTAAGCAATTTATATTTTATCTTTTTATCATTTTAAATTTGACGATTGTCATTTGTCAATTAAAATAAAATTGAAACGGTACCTCACTCTGTTTCATGTACATGGCATAAGAATATAGTTGACGGCTGAGTCCGAAATCGGTGATTTTGGCATGTCCTTCAGCGGTCAAAAGAACGTTTCGGGCTGCCAAGTCGCCATGAATAACTTTTTTTGTCTTGAGGAATGCCATACCAAGAGCTATTTCATGGGCCCATGAATGAAGTTGGGTTATATCATGAAACAAATGTTTGACCGTTGGCGCGCTATTTAATTTCAAATGTCAACACAATAATTTAGAAAAAAACAAAATGAACCGATATTTTTTCAATTTGATCTCAAAATTGCCACTCTTGTTAAAAAAACTTACTTTGTGTACTCATTAAAAGCTTTCAGTGATTCTTTCATAGAGCTACAAATTATAAAAAATTAATTATTAAAAAATTATTTCCAATTTAAAATTAATCAACATGAATATTAAACTTAAGTTAAATTCAAACAAGACATACTTTTGATAGTCGTGAGACTCCCCGCCAAAATCTTGTTGATGAGCTTGTAAATAAGACAAAAGATTCCCGCCCTCGCACAATTCAACAAAGACGAAAACGATCCCTAAAAAAACATGTCCACATTTTTGATTTCCCAACAAAAAAGAATTAATTTTTCCTCACCTCTTCTTAATTGTCTCGTGCTGGCGCCAATAAGTTGAACCAAGTGGTCATGTTGTCCCAAATACATTAAGATTTTGAGTTCAGACAGCAACGATTTGAGGAACCCTTTATCTGACCCTGGTTTCACCGTCTTGACAGCCACAGGCTGACCCCTCACCGTACCCTTAAAAACAATTCCAAAAGCCCCTGAACCCAGTATTCTGGTTTGATCTGTACAAAAAAATCATTTTTATTTTTTATTGAAATTGTAAATGAAGGAGGAGAATTATACCAAGTTTGTAGTCATTTTGTGGTATTTCATATTCTTCCCGCCAGGGTTGGGTCTGTGCTACAGCAAAATCATCCACTTTTCCCTTATCAACTCCCTCTCTAAATTCTTTCAATTCTTCAATGGTCAAAATCTATTTCAAAAATTAAATTTCAGATTTTAATTTAATTACAAATTAAAAATAAAATTTGAAATGCTCACCTGTTCTTTGATTCGTTTCCAAAAATAATAATAAAGAGCGCCTACAATCCCGCACAATATGAAAAAACCCAAAATGCCAGTGACGATGGTGACAGCCAAATAGGAAGTGAGCTCCTCCACCACAAATTCCCGCTCGGTCTCCCCGTACTCGTTTTTGGCGCTACAAATGTACACACCGAGAGATTCCCGGGAGATTGTGAACGAGTGAATGGCTTGACCTGCCTTTATTTCCGTTTGAGTCTTCTCAGCTAAAGTCTATAGAAAAATAAATCATCTTTATTTTTTCATCTAAATTAAACTTAACTTGCTTTAATTTTAACTATAATTAACCTGGCCATCTTTCCTTGTCCACCAAACGGCGGGTGGGGGGTCCCCTGTGACCTGACAATTAATTGACTTGTTTTTTCCATCAAGAGCAAATTGATATGTAAATTGTTGATTCTCAATTATCTTGGGCTTGTCCCCACCTAAATTATTTCATCCGATAAAAAATACCCGGGGAATTTGAATATGACCCTATTTCGGGCTATTTCATTGTGTACTCACCCGAAATATTCAAATTAACATAACCACTCCGCCACACAGTACTCTGATACAACCCAGCCGAACACGTGATCCGATTGATGTCATCCGTCAATTTCGTTTCAAATTTGGACAACCCACCTATTGCTGTGTCCTTAAACACTGAAAGTAAAAATGGAGGCGTTCGCGGGTTATTTAAAAACAAATTCAAATGAAACTAAAAAATGGTAGACATACCCAAACGCCGTGCGCCATTTTTACTGGTTGTGTGCCAAAAAATGGGATTGCGAACGGTGTAGGCGGGACATGTAAAAGTAAAATTGTGAAAAGTGTACAATTGAGACGCCCCCTGAGGGCTCGTTAAAAAAAGTCGGATCCAATTGTCAGCCTTCACATTTTGATGAGGGAGACGGTACCAGGCTAATAAAAACAGAAGAATTTACACAAGAAATATAATTTTTTTGTTAATAATTTTAATTTGTAAACGTACGTGTTCCAAAAGGAAAAGGATATTTAGCAAGTTTGCTCACAGAAAATTCAAAAACTTTGTAGGCGAGTCCCGAAGAACAAAACCAAGCGCCGGTTCTTTTTTGTCTATCTATTTTTATATAATATTTATTCACGTCCAACATCCCTTTTTGTGTAAAATAACTCAAATTGGCGTACATCTAAAATTAAAAAAATGGCGGTAATTTTTAAATTGTATCAGTTCAATTTCTCATAAAAAAAAATTGTCTTACTGGCAAAACAAATTCTCGAATCATGGGAAATTCTGTGAAGGAAACGAGGTTGGAGCCAACACTAAAAAATGTGGCGTTTTCTGAAGCAACGTCAAATTGGCAGGTCAGGGAGGTCAACGATACTGAATTTTCAGTTTCAACTTCATAAGCAACGCTAAATGTTCCTTTATCTAGCGGCAAGGTTAAATCTCGCAAGCCGAATTTCTTCGTCTTTTTTTTTTCTTCATCTTCAACTGCACCTGAAAACGGATGACAAGGCCGGTAAATTATAATTAAACTTTTAATTTGAGATTATTAATTTACTTTTTAAATCAGCCTCGTAGATGACGCTCCCTGAATTGAGGGAACAGATGAAGTGAAATGTGGCTAAATTGACCTCAGTAGCTTCCACAATTTTGGCGTCTAATTTAAACCCAAGAGTTGCATCAAAAGTGGCTTGATCTGTGAGGTCACGTGTCTTTAGAGCCAGTCCCTCGTCACTCGTCTGTGTCATGGTCAATGTGACGTTTTTAGTGTTCACGTGGTGGGAAGGTCGGCATGGAACTTGAATGGTGGCTGAGTCATTTTTAGGTGAGTAGATGGCGTGCCATGTCTCGTCATTGGTCATGAATGATGGTTTATTTTCTATCAAGGATTCTATTGGCAGAGAAAAAAAATTGAATTTGGTTCATTTCCATAATGAACTTTGATTTTTGACATAAATTTGACCTGACCTTCAAAAAAGAAATAAAATTCAGTAGACAGGTGAACATGCTCATCATGCATCCCGCGAATTATGAAACGACCAGTTCGCGGGTAGATGATGGGCGTGGTTAGATTTGGATGAACAAATTGAAATTTATTTTCAGGATTGTCAACCACTGCCCTGTACAGCGAGAAGAGGTGGGGAATGCTGGAGAGGGTGACGTTGATACCGTAAGCATGCGTGGTGATGCCATGGTCAGCTGTTTTTTCATAAAAATCTGTCCTGTTTAAACTTGTCGTGGTGGTCATGTCGGCGTCTCTCGAGTAGTACACGTGGAATGCTTCGTTAGGCTACAAAATGAGGGTAAATTAATGTTTATGAAAATGTACAGGGTGTTTCTATCAACCGGCTCAAAAATCCGGCCATTTGAGTGTACGACATTCAAAATAATTATGAAACGCTCTGTACAGTTTCGGACCTCAAATAAAAGTCAAATAAAATTACCTGGAAGCCCTCATAGACAAAATCAATCAAGTAGGGAGCAGAACAAGTGAGACTTAACACTAAAAATTCAAATATTTTAATTAGGGGAGAGGTGGGTAAAAATAACCGGCGGGTAAAAATATCCACTTGTTAAAGTGGGAATAACTGTTAATTTTTGTTTTTAATTCTGTAACTTGAAATGCACAATTGCAGCCAAGTAGTCGTAGCACATGGTTTAATTGATCATATCATCAAATCTCAACGACAAATACATTTAAAAAAATATTTTTAAAAGTTGGCTAATTCAACCTCGAAAGATAGAAATCTCCATGTTTTTCATCATCTGGAAAAGTCAATTAGTGGGAGTTTTTTGATGAACAACATAATCATCATCACATAAAAACATTCCCCGTGAAATTCTGAACGTGGAAGAATCATCATTTGTGCAAGCGGATAACATTTTTAAATTTAATTTAATTATTTTTTGGGAGTGTTCATTATTGTCCTATCTCGGGTAAAAATAAACACTCGCGTCGGGTAAAAATATCCAGTCCTTTCACAAGAACCAATCCAACGCGACCTCTCTTGCGTAAACAATAGAAACCTTGGATCGATGTAAATACATGGCATGTACATATGGTTATTTTTACCCGAGATAGAACAATAATTTTACCATTTTTAGAATTTAATTACAATTAAGTAGTTGAAACTTTTACTTTTGTGAGATATACATATTGAGGGAAAATTGGGGGTCTTCTGGGGGATATTTTTATTTTTCATGTATTATTACTAGAAAACTTTTTACAACTGAAAATTCCAACTGGATATTTTTACCCGCCTCTCCCCTAATATAAATCAATTAAGGTTATTAATTAATTTGTTTTTGTTATTATTTTGAAATTACTCTGATAGTCACCAACAATTTTCCAAACATTCTGAGCTAAATGTGTACACTCGGCCATTTTAAAATTTTCGGGAATTTCTTGAGGCCACAAAAACTGAAAAGAACATTTTGGTAAACTTTGATTCCCGCCACTAGTTTGATTCAAATCATTTTGAAATTCTGTGTTTGCAAAACAATTTGAATTTTGAGCGGTAATAAATGAAAATTTGAATAATAATATTAAGACCACTAATGGTAGGGTCAAGGTCAGGTTGAATTTCTTCATTTCGGTTTTGGGAACCCTCCTAAGATTTAGTTGAGGCAAGGGATCACAAGTTAAATAAGTGAATTTTTTTAACCATGTCAGTCTGTAAATTGAAATAATAAATTAAAGAGTTTGACCACACTAAAACTAAATTGAAGATATTGACCTCATTTTATCCTTGTTCTTTTTCCTCTTGACCTCATTGTCTTTGTTTTTATTTATAAGAAATTTTTATAGAGGAATTCCATGTTCAAAAATAAATTTTACATTTTCCTCCTCCAGTTTCTTCTTATGCTCTAGAAAATGGAAAGCTTAAACAATTCTTTCCTTCTATTTTTTCAATCTAGTCCAACTTGCGGTATTTGTCTCTTTTTTGTGCGTTTACTCTGACCAAAATGTAAATTTTTTGTAGAGGAAAAACAACAAAAAAAACATGAGGAACTAAATATTGTCCATTAAAATAATACTCTCCAGCCAACTTTCTATTTAACTGACTTTCAATTTTTACAACCCCACCCCCTCTAAATAAATCAAAAACCCCTTGGGGGAAATAAACAAAGGGGTCATGTCAGGTCAAAATTGTGTACCTTTATTCCTCCTCCTTTTCTTTTTATTAATTGTTGACTCCCAATGTCAAATGACGCCCCTAACCTGCACAGGGTCAACCCCTGAGACGGGCAATTCAAGCACAGCCCAAGAAGGGCTTCCTTCATGTACAATCTGGACAAGTCAAGGTCAAAGTTCACCCATTTTTGAGTGCTCCCAACCAAAGGAAAATGTGTACCGAATCATTGGAGAGTATAATGGTAGGAAAATTCAAGAGTTGAGAAATTCATTTTATCTGATTTGAAAAAAACCGCCATTTTATTAGACTTAAAATTAAATAAATTCTTTTTTCTGTTTTATTGATGGCTCCACCTAACGAAAGAATTGAGACTGAATTGTACAGCCCCTTTTCAACTTGATTTGGACTACGATGGATTTCGAGTATAAAAACTATTTTCATTTAATATTTTTCGCGCCAAATAATTCTACTCTAAATTTTATGTATAGCCCACTGAAGCTCTTGAACTTTCCTGGTGGAAACAAGTAGAAATTTTGGATTTGAATGAAACGGCGGGAATTAAAAACGATTTTAATATTGACGTCCAACTATATGGCCTCACTATTCAAGTCACGAGCATTCAATTCCTTTTTATGAAACATTTGAGTCATTTGAAAAATGTTCAGAAGCGAATAAACGGGCGAAATCCTTATTTAAATCAAAATTTGACCACCCCTTTAATTTATCCCCGAACCGGGCGTTTTGTCATTCGAGGGATGCATGAGCCCAATTTGGAAAAGAGACAAGAATTTTATTTCTTTTTTGAAGGTCAGTTCCATGCAATTTACATTAATGTCAAACTTGTATTTTATAGCTCAGTGGCGTCTTCTAGGTCAGAATTTTTAGCGGGATGTTTGCTCGGGTTTAAATCCTAAAAACTCGGTCATGATCTGCTAATAAATTTCATACACTAAAACACGACTAAACCGTCCTTTTTGGAGTTGCCGCTAGGCCGCTAGCTCTAGTTTCTGTATTATATGTGACATTTTTAATTTTTAACTGAATGAACAGAGCCATTGCTGAAAAACGAAATATCTTTCATGGAAAATGAGCACACCCTCAGCACCACGAGAGAGGGCACTAACCTCAAAATTCCATGTCGACCCTCTCACCTCACCCCCAATGTCACTCTGACAGTGACCCACATGACAGATCAAAAAGAGAATTGGACCATTTTAATTCAAAGTAACGAAAGAAATTACGACCCAACAATAGGTTTTCAAATTCCCGCTCTATTTTTCAATGTCAAAAACGAAAATGAGTACAAATTTCAATGCGGGGTCACGGGTCAAAATAATATTTGGCAAGGAGATCTTAAAGGTACTAAATAAACTATTTTATCATATGATCTTCACATCATACTCACCGTGAGTAACTCATATACATGTATTGAAATATGTATTGAAATATATGAAATTTTTTAAAAATTTAGAGGTCAGTAAGGTCACGACAGTGTATGGTGTTCATACCCTTACTGAAAAGCCCAATGAGGCGAATTTAAGAGTGTCCAATGTTGTGACGGCCCATCAAAATGATGACGAATTTGAATGTTCTTCTATCCTCCGATGTTTTTTGGATCGTCGACCTGAACAAAATGATTCATTTTTTGCTTATGGCACCTCCACTAAAATGTCCATGTTGGAATTGCGCTACAGTCGAGAATTTGTTTTACCAGTAAAATTTTTTACTATTTTAATTTTTTTAACCTGATTTTGATAAATCAGATTAATTTTAATTGTAATTAGTTTGACACATTTAATTAATTTTTACAGGCATTCTCTCATTTGAGTTACAACGTTCAAAAGTGGCAAACAGCCCCGGCCATTGTGGACATCTTTCTTGAATGGGCTAATCCACAAGGCGCGTATTTTTGTGTCAAAGATGGCACCTACATTTTTCAGGAGTACGCCTCTGGTGTTGAATTGACCGATTTTCAATATCCCGCTGGGCAAAGTAAGGACTAAAAACAAATTTTTAATTTTTGACGCCTTTTTTTGTCTAAACTTTTTTTTAACAGAATGGACAAAATTGCCACAACGAACGGTGGCTAGTACAGTTCAAATTAGCTTGCGAGTTTTGGGAGGGCATAAAATTTTGTACACAAAAGTCCCGTACACTTTTATTTGTCAAGTTGCGGGATTTTCTGTAGTCAAACCCATTCTGTGGTTCGTCGAGTTAAAAAATCAGAGTCGACATTTGGGTACATTGATTTAATCAAAGAGATAAAATATTTTTGAATATTACAGTAAAACCCGTTTATAGTGGTCGTACAACAATTTCTACGGCCAGGATAGCCTGGTTATACTGTACATTTAAATTATAAATGGCATATTTTTTTGTCAGTTTTCAAGGACTACAAATTCAAAGGAGTGCGGTCAATTTGGAAGAGCACTTTGGAGAAAGATGTGGTCAAGGTCACGTGTCTTAATTCACTTTGGTACAGAGATGAATGGAACATGGCCTCCACTATTGTGACCTTGTTGGGTATGACATTTAACATTTAACTGTAAATTTAAAAAAATTAAAAGCCATTCAATTAGTTTGAAAATGTTGACGAAAACCTTAGTGTTTTTTTAATTACAATTAAAATAATTAAATAAATTATTTAATTCTCAAAACAGATGGAACACCGTCGGTCATAACGAGTTCACAATTTACGTATAATTTTGCGCTAAATTCAAAAAATCAAATTAATTGTCAAGCCCAAGGAAATCCACTACCCAATGTCACCTTCACTAACTCACGTGGAGAAGTAAATTCATACAAAGGCGCCAAAAATTAAATTCTAAATATTTTATTCATTCTTAGATATTGCCAGTTGAAACTTCAGTGACAGACTTGCCTGGTGGCGGTGGGAGTCAAAAAATAACTCTAAATTTTGAATCCGTCACCCGGGAATTATTAGGAGTGTACAAATGCACAGCCAGTAATCCATACAATGACCTCACAGTAGATATTAATGTTGAAGAATTATCATCCAAAATTCCCACCAGTTTAATTCTTGGCATTGGGCTCCCTCTCCTAATTATTTTTATTGCCGTCACGCTCACCCTGTACATTCTCTATAGGAGACAAATGAAAAAATCTTTTTTAACCCAAGAGGAATTAATCGCCTTCAGGGACGGTGTGATAGGTCAAGGGGGTGGGGGTGAGGGTGGAGTTGAAATTGACACCAAATATCAACCAATGGCCCAACCTTATCGACCAGATGATTTCGAAATTGACCCACAAGACTGGACCATGGGTAACTAATTTTGGCGGGCTCATCCTACAATTTAATTTGAATGATGACAATTTCTATTTTGATTAATTCTAGATGAAAATGGCGTCCTTGGCTCAGGGGCCTTTGGCATCGTCATGAAAGGGACAGTGAAGGGTATGCCAGTGGCAGTGAAGACAGTGAGACCCGGAGTGGACAAGAAATTCCTCAAGTCACTTTTATCCGAATTGAAAATTCTCATGTACTTGGGCTCATTCCCAAATCTCATCAATTTGGTGGGGGCCAGTACCGTCGATTTGAAAAAAGGTCAACTAAATTTTTTTCATGAAAAATTGTTCAATTTTATAAAATTTAAATAAAATTTAGGTGTGGTCCATGTTTTTGTGGAACTTTGTCAAGGAGGGAATCTTTTGTCTTATTTGCAAGATAACCGAAATGAATTTGGAGATGGTGCAAGCAATAATTATGAAAAGTAATTAATATTATTTTTTATGGTTAAAACAATTAAATTAATTAAATATATTTAATTATAGTACACCAAACAAAAGGATTTTAGATGAACCTAAATTTAATTTACAAGTTCTGCACACCTGGGCTCATCAAATTGCTCAAGGAATGAGTTTTCTAAAAATGAGACAAGTAAGATTTTTTTAAAATGACGCGCTGGCCGCCATACTTTTTCATGTCAAGTGACAAGTCTTCAATTAGGAAATTTTTCCTACTTCAAAATGTTCAATTAATTTAATTATGGCAGGTGATACACGGAGACTTGGCGGCAAGAAATGTTCTTTTGACTGGAGACAAACAGGTCAAAATCACCGATTTCGGACTCAGCCGTCAACTCTACTCTTATGCCATGTACATGAAGAAGAGTGAGGTACAGACTGGAATTTTTATAGTAATTAAATTTAATTATAATTAATTTTTTTTGTAATGGTGTGGTATTGTAACTCAATTCACAGGAACCACTTCCTTGGAGGTCTGTACAATTTCCCTTGAAATAATTTTAAATATTTTCATTTTTGCGGGAGCTGAGTAGTGAAATTAATTTTTCGGATTTTGAAAAATGAACATTTTGAAATCTAATTATTGATTAAAATAATTGACAGATGGATGTCTCTAGAGAGTCTCAGAAATCTTCAATTTTCTTGCGAGTCAGACGTCTGGTCTTATGGAGTGACCCTCTGGGAACTGTACACGCTGGGTCAAACGCCATTTCCATGCATGAGTTGGGATAAAGATTTTATTGAAAAATTAGAAAGTGGATTCCGTCTTGGATGTCCTGCTAATCTTACAAGTGATTTGTAAGTCTGTTAAGTTTAATTGTTCATTTAAACGCAACTTACTTTGTTGGTCTTTTGCAGCTACGCGGCCGTGTTGGTCCCATGTTGGCATAATGGCCCTACACAAAGACCCACATTTGAGTCCATTGTGGGCACTGTCCATTCCTTTCTTGATGACAAAACTCCCGCATTTTTTACAACCCCCTCTGAAGGACTTTATGCTAATCAAGTGGAAACTAAAATTGGAGAGCCTGATTCAGCCCATTATGTGCATGACAATGAAAATGTATATGCAAATTCGGAGCTAAAGGGTCCGAGTAAGTTGGAGAGTAAGGAAAATGTTGGGGATGGTTTATATGCCAATGAACCCGTCAAAAACATGCAAAATGAGTCAATTTATGCCAACACAACTAGTGCTGACACGAGATACATTAATCTTTAAATCTCGTTAATAATAATAACGACAAACTCGTTTTGGGATTGTTTTTCAAATTTATCATGTTCAAGAAAGAATAAAGTTGTAATTTACAATTAAAATTAAAAGATCGAAACTTGTGAATTTTTTTTTTTCATTGCAACTATTGCAATGCAAAAAAAAAACAAAAGTTCTCTGCAGAATTCTGTTTATGAATATTCCAGTAATCCTAAAAAAAGGAATCTGAAAATTTTTTAATTTTGCTAAAAGTCACAAATAATGTGCTTCCATCTTAAAAATACACATTTATTTTATATACTTAAGTTGACTAAAACACAATGGTGTGGTTGAAGATAGACTATGAGAGGTTAAATACTAACAGGAGCATTAAAATTGAAAGAAAGGGCTATTTAAATATTTTTTGAATTATACAGACTAACAAAAGACAAATTTTTAATTAAATATGAAAACTGACTATCTCTCGGCATCTGACTACGGGCTACAAAAATATTTTTGAAAATGTATAAAAATAATAAATAGTAGTACTTATAAATAAATACTACCAGCACTAGTAATAATAATCCAATACAACAACAAAAATGTATAAAAACTCAATTAGTCATAAATTACAGTGCGTTTGGTAGACTAGTTCCCAAAACCATCAATTTTTCTGGTGAACACACTGCATGTCAATTATTTGTCGATATCAAAAATGGGGATGATGATGAGTCATCTCATTCCTTGTAAAAGGCTTTGGGGTGTTGTAGAAAAAGTTCCCTGAAGGATTTATTAGCCATGAGTACTGAGAGTTTCCTGACAAAAGGACAAAACAGTATTTTAAGCTGCTACAATAATTATGTTGAAATAAATTTTAATTTTTTTAAATTTATTAGACTACACAATTAATAATTAAAAATACTAATTTGAATACTTACTCTTGACAATATAGTCGGACGTGATCTTGAATTTCCGGGTCAGCATTGAAATTATCAGCAACCACAACAATTTCTCCAGCATTCTCATCATTCAACTTTTCCATCAATTTGGAGAAACAAAAATTCTTGAGGTCAACAAGTTGGTACTTTTCAGCTGCATAGATGAGGTCAATCCATGAAAAAGAAGTGGGGAGATTAACCTTTCCAGTGTAGATGTAGTGAAGAATTGCAGAGAGTACGGGGGATTTGAGGTCATCGATGATAATTTCATTCTTGACAACTTTTCTCAGGCCACTTTCCAACATTGTACTGAATATAGAACTCCGAGCTAAAAATAATTAATTTTATATGTTATTGTATTACACTTATAAGTTATAATTTTAGAAAATAATTAATACTTATTTGGCATTTGACACGTCAACTAAACCCACAATTTAATTTCGTAGCCCCAGATTTTGTAACTCCCGTGTCAAATATCAGACAAAACTGTTAAGTCTAGCTTTAAAGCTCGACGAAATTTCGTCTACTGCCCACCATTTTCGAAACTGGGTTGCTTATAACCCGCTTGATGTCATCTGGGTTTCCAACTCCTTCTTTTGTCATTGGGCTTTTATGGTACTCTTTTTATAGATATCCTTAAGGGCCTTGATCAGTCCTGTTCAGAATAGCGTGACTTGACACTGCTTCAAAGTGCTCTAGAATTTAAGTGACGTTTAAATTGAGGTTAAATTGTGACATCCTTGTCAATAATTTCAAGTTGGACGGGTGTTGATCATATTTTTTCATGTCAATTTTTGAAATTGGGGCGGGAAAAATCAACAAGAATGTTTACAATATCAATTTTTGAATAAACGTTGAATCAACATTGTCGCTAATAATTATTGACCGTGTCAATTATTTAGTCACCCAATTTGGGTGACCCAATGCCAAATCCATCCTTGTCACTGAAAAGTTGTCAGTTTTTTCATATTTTGTCACGAGAACAAACAAAAAGATGTGGCAACTTAATTAAATAGCTTAATATTTAATTTCATGTCCGTTATTTTTAGCAGAGTGGTCAGCCATTTTCTAAATATTTTGCAATATTAAAAAACCCTACCGTGCTAAATATATTTTGGGTCAAGTTTCGGCAACATTTTAAATTCTCGTGTTGGCCATCCTTACAATGTTAAACTTGTCAAAATTGATAGCCCGCCATTTAAAAGGCGGAAAAAAAGAAAAAATGGCGGACAGCATGATAAGTTCATTGTTATTCCAATCATTTCAATGGATAGTGAAAATCACCGCCATTTTGGGGATCGTTCCTTGTGACTACAAAAAGATTGGGAATTCATTTCAAGTGACGTCATCCAACTCAAAATTTAAAAAATTAGTGTCATTTACAGCCTCATTAATTTTTTACATAAATATAATTTTTTTGGCGGGTCAACTTTTAAATATAATTTTAAACTCTGATTGGAAAGATAATTTACAGGATATTTGTATGGTGGCTTTCATCCTTCAAATCTATTTGAATAACGCGCTCTTCCTCCTCAATTTCTACTGGAAGGGACGTGAAGCTTGTTGGACTCTAAATCAAATCATTAGTTTACCTGGTTAGTTAATTAAAATTAAAATTTTAATTTATATGCATAATTTATTAAAATAATTAAATTGCAGGAAAAATTAATTTTCGTCGAAACTTGACAAAATCAGAAATGCTCATGATGACGTGGATCCCAGGTCACGTGAATATTTTATTTTCACAGTTGAGCGGTTTCATTCAAAATCCTACACAACATCATTACATTTATTCAATGTTACCCAATTGGTTGAGAAATATTCCCGGGATTTTTGAAATTTTCATTGCCCTCGAATTCTTTACTTTACTCAGCTTTGTCATCACTTCCCTCTGGGAATTTGCAATGGAGACTTTGATTCTCAAGGGTCTTGTTTTTAGAACTAAGGGTCTTCAATTTGGGTAAGAATTTAAACCGTTAACTTTTAAATTCCGGGGATTTGGCGGGGAATAATTCATTTGAAAATTTAATGTAGGAGTGACGATGGAAAGGGAGAAAGAGAGATTTTGGAAGGAATTGAAATTGAAAAATACCAAGAAAATGAATTGCTAGTAATTAATTTTAACTACGTTTATGGTAAAACCATTGAACTGATCAAGACAACATTTTCAGTATTTTGTGTAATGTGTAATTACGTTCTAATTGGATTTCACTCAAGTTTAAACATGTTTTATATTGGGTTTCTCTGTAATTGTATTTTATTTTGTCATAGTCTACCTCCATTGTTGTACAATGATGGTTTTAAAGTCAGGGAATATTCCATGAGGTCACAAAAAGAATTTTTATTTAGACTCAAAGGTCAAGGAGGTCAAAGTGGAGTTTATTACAGAAAAAAGATAAATGGATTAAGACCAATGGCAATTCGAGTTGTAGACTCGTATTTTTTGGATAGGACAATGACCCCACTTTATTTAACAATTATAATTAATTATACTACAACTTTATTACTCTCCGATTAAAATCTAATTTACAAACACTTTACACAGTTAAATTATTTTTTGCGTCTAATTTTCTCGCCAAATTTTTAGTTCTTTATTTAGTTGGCAAAAAGTATCCCGTGATTCGTATTATGTTAATTGGGTAGCATGAATAAAGTAGTATAATATTTTAATTGTTGTTAAATGTAAGATGTGCATAGTTTACATTAATGGATAATTTAATTAGTTTAATAGTTTGACAAATCAAGTTTTACGTATTCCTAATCATAAATTATAAAATTTTAGGCAATTATAACTGTAACATATTTAAATAATTGTGAAAATAACTTTTTGTTTAGATAAATTCTCGTCTGTGTGGTCTTTAAAGCAAATAAAGAGGGATGGTTCTAATAAAAAAAGAGGAGTTAAATGAATCAATAAGTAATAACTATCATTTTAATTGGAATCCCATTTTTAAAATATTTATTGAAAGTCATAATTTAACTATTTTAATTACAGGTGAGTGAAAAGTTGAAAACATAAATGGAAAACTGTAAAGAATTTATTTTTAGTCTTGAAAAATATTACGTAATTTAAACATTCCGCCTTCTAAAGGGACCATTTTCATGGGTCATGGGGAGGGGTCAATTAGCGCCGTAGGCATCAAATCGATAGCATTCGCAAGTGTGGACATTGCATTGGGTCAACTGTCTCGTGCATTGAATATGACACGCCGCCCTCCTCAATCCATCACACCCCGTCTAATCAACATTTTCCATTTAATTATTTACTCCATCAATTAACTTTAATTGCACTGTACTTATTCTCAGAAATAGGGATTGTAAAAATCCCGGGATTGCAAAAAAGTCGGGAGTCGGGACGAGATTGATGCCAATCCCGGGATCCCGGGATTTTGAAATTATTTTTTGTTGGATTGAAAACTGATTTATTTAATTATACATTCATGAATTACACACATACCGTCAATAATTTTGAAATTGAAAGTAATGGACTGACGGTACGTGGGTACAGAGCATAGAGACAAGCACGACCGCCTTACCAATTTTTAAAATTTAAACATGGAATTAAAAATAATCCCCAAATTTTTGTGTATGTGTACCGAGAACTAAAGGGTTTATTTATTTTGGTCCTTGGGGTTGAGACCTCTGAGTCAGATAAAGGTTTTCTAAGAAATTCAAAGCCCAATCTCAGACTTTTTAACGACCTTTTATGCTCTAAATGATATTTTGCACTTCCGAAAAATCCCGGGATTATCGGGACTAAAAAACCGCCGGGATCCCGGGATTTGTCGGGACCAATCCCTACTCAGAAATGAAAGGAAATTAAATTAACTAACCAATTTCACGTCATCAAAGTCTTTCTCTTCCAACACTTTCCCCATTGACCCAGTCATGACCCCGAGGACCATCAACAATCCAAAAACTGCCAAAAGTTTTCCGCTCATTATCTGAAATAACAAGGGAAAAAATTAACATTTTGAAAATTAATATTTTATAATTAAAACTTACCAATAGTTTTTCTGTTTTGTAGTTAATTTTAATTGGTTTTTATTAGTTGAAGTGATTCTACTTTTGTTGTCTACTACTGAAAAAAATTGTCTTTTTATATGCAAAATTATAGGTAGGTTCAAGGCGGACATTAGTTTTAAATATTTATTTTCTGTCGTCAATTTATTTCCGGAAATGAGTCTCTACAAATTTAATAATTAAATATTAGCAAACATTGAATTATTGAGTAAAGAATCATTAAACAGGAAATAAGAACAAGTGTTAATGACTGCGACATTTAAATATATTTAAGCATACTTAAATCACATTTAAGTTTTTTAATTTAATCTAATCTCATTCAACTAAAAAAGTACATCAAGTGATTAAACTCATAGCGTTCATCATATTGAAAACTTTCATTGAGCTTCATTGTAGTTTGTAGATAGAGGCCGATACCGGAAGTGGACATGAGCCCAATTTAATCCAAACTGAATTAAATGTTTGTCAATATTTCAATTAAAATTAATCCTCCTTCCAATTTAATTTCCTCATTAAACTCCCCCATCATTTTGTCTATAAAAGAATTTTCATTTTCATTACACAGCACAGCAACTTCTAGAAAACAATTAAAATTAACTACAAACTACAACGTCTACAACTTAAAAATAATTATTGATGAGTTTCAATTATGAAATATTAATTTGTAAAATTTTAATTTGCTTCTTTGTATTTCAGAAAATGAACTGAAAACTTTTGGCCGTTTCCTCATGTTTCCTCATGATATCTCTTAAGGTTTCAGGAGACATTGACGGAAACATGGGAGCAATCCAAAAGCCAACAGTCAACGAAATTAAAACATTTCAAATAAACAAATAAATAAAAATAAAAAACTTAAATTTTTAATTGGTTCTATAGGTAGTAATTACTCTGCATAAAACCTAATTAAATTGTCATCATTTTTTTTGAAGTTGCAAATCTCAACACTGAAATTTTTGTGCTACGCAATAGTTTTACATCCATTTTCAACACATTTATTTTGCCAATTTAATTTTGTACCCGTACTGAAGATGTTAAAGAATTTTTTATGCACTTTGAATATTTCCAACACAAATTACAGTACATATCTTGATGTTCACTCACATGGCCTTTTGTTCATTCAATACGCTTTTGTACATGAATAACCCCAGTATATAATCCTTCGTACCCCATAAAACAAATCCAACACGTTTATAGAGGCCAAAACTCCCAACCCTCAAAAATTAAACGTGCGCTGTCGCTACTGTCAACTTTGCACCGCCATTTCTCCGATTTGTTTGATAGTCAGCTTCCTTCTCGGTTGCCAGTGGCGGCACTGGCTACAGGCCAAGCAGGCACAGGCCTGTTCGTAAATATTTTTGCCTTACACTAGATATAATGGGAAAATTTGTAAGGAAAAGGGCCCTTCATCATACTATAAAAAGTAATGAAATTTTGCGCATCC
>JAQIVZ010002867.1:0-17399 GCA_034700945.1 Arrhopalites spinosus | reverse complement strand
GTCCTACTAACCATATGAATTTCCAGGGTTTTCAAGCGTGCAGTCAATGTCATAATGTTAACCCATAAGGTCCTTTAATTTAACTTTTTTTTGTATAGACACACATTTTGTAGCCAATAAAATTGTTCAAAGTTGATATCTTCAATGTGTGAGCTTATCATCAAATTATCATTATTGACATACATGCATTTGGTGGCCTACAAAATTGCAACTTTTAATTTTTTGCCAATAAATATTTGTACGTGTAATTATTAATTAAATTTAAAATTACCTCTTGTAATATTTCCCGTATTTCACACACTTTTTCAACTTTACACTCCGAATTTTGTATATATTTTGATAACAATGTGGTCAGTTTTGGAATAAATTGAGTTTCAATTGTTGGAATTAATTTTCCATTTTTTTCTGCAAAAACAATTAAGTTTTAGTATCTTGATTGTTAACATTTATTAATTATTTTTGCTCAACTTATAAGAAACTTTACTTTGTGTCTGACGCCAAAAAATAAGAGTATCTGTCATGGCGGGGTCCAATGTGTTGACATTCTATTAAATCAAATTGTTTATTTTATTGGACCACTTCAAAGCAATTAAAATTAATTGTAATCATCAGGCGACAAAAAAAATCAATAAAAATTAAGCCCCTTACATTTTCAATAGGTTGACCCCTAGAATTAAAAAAAGACAAAAATTAAAGTCTGTTAAATTTAATTTAAACAAAAGAAGTCATACTGGTAACAATTCATGAAGAATATTTTAGGTTGACCCAACATTTGAGGGAAATTTGTATTGTTAAATGGTTCAAAAATATTTTTAATATTTTCAGCATCATGTGAACTATCTGTCAACCACCCCGGTCGATCTCCATGACCCATGATGACCACAAAACAGGTTTTATAGTGACCTTGTTTAAACTTTTGTTTAAATTCTTCTATCCATCCTTGAATATCCTCGTGAAGTATTCGCGTTTCCTTTTTTAATTCCATAAAAAATGTGTTTTTTTATAATATTAAGTTAATTTTAATTAAACTGAATTTAATAAACTTACATTGCTCGTTGGTGGTAAATAAATTTCAACATTAAATTTTTTAAATAATTCAATAAATTGTTGAACATCAAAGTCCGAGTTGGTCCGTGTCATATTTACAGAGACTGTTTCATGATCATAATGATAAATATTTAAAATGAAGGCCAGTGCCAATGGATGAGTCATTCCAGTTTCCGGTTCTATTTTGACCTGTGCATTTTTAATGTTTAATTAAATTGAATTAAAACAAATAACTTTTTTTCCCCATTGTATTTACCAAAGGTGTCACAACTCTTGATTTCTTTTTCATTTTACTATGACGATCTGGACTGAAACCTGGAGGTGATGACGTCGGCGGATTTTGACATGTCGGTGGACTTTGAGGTGTTCTGTAATAATTCAAAATTACAAAAATTGAAATTAATATATTAAACCATTTAATTTAAATGGTTTACCCCTGTTCAAATGATTGCTTTCCCACTGTAGATCTTAAATTGTTGAAAGCTTTTCCATTTTTGGTTACGTGGAATTGATCTTTTGTAATATTTTGAGTCACAGTTGACCCATCGCCGCACGCGATGAAGTCTCTGTGAGCCGTTGTGTCTCCTCCTGCACTAACCACAGCCATTTTTTAAGATTAATCAACGTTATACAGCTATTATTATTAGTGTACTATTAAATTAATTGACTTTATTTATTTTCAATCTATTTATACTCAAAGTGAATGTGGAGAAGTGAGTCAAGTGAGAAAATGAATATGCAAATCACATCCTGTAAATTTTGTTTTTATATCTCCAACTGATTAAATTTGTGTAATGAGAGCAGAAGCAGAAAAAAGGTAACGATTAGGATTTGATATAGGTATGCAAATTTGTTTGGTGATAAAAAAAGACGGTCACGTGATGTAATCTCTACATATTTTTGCACTGTAGAGTAGTTGAAATGACCAAAAAATATTTTAATTTAAAATTATGTAAAAAAACTTGCATGGACAAAGGCATTTGCCAAATATATTAATTTTTATTTTGATTGAATTTTACCAGTAACGTTTATGACTTACAATTTTACAATTTTCAACTAGCCATAAACTTTAAGTGGTTTAAAATCATTCAAACCACCGTACCAACTTGGCAAACTTTTTTTAGGACAATGTTTCAATACTTGTGGGATCCATCTGTATTTTAACAAGAATATTTTAATTATAAATTCAGTTTATTTTTCCCAAGTCTTTTAATTATTACCTCGCTTTATTAGTCCCGTGAATCTCAATCCGTTCCATTATTTGACCTGTTAAAGTTAAAAATGTGACAATTAAATTATTGTATGGGTCATGGGTCATAATGAAATATTTCACCTAGGACAGGTCGGACAAGGCGTATGAGTCCATGGGCTGCTGCATTTGTATTGATAGCCATTCCAACATATAAATACTCGTCTATGATTGGTCGAAATTTCGCCAATGTTCCAAGAATTAATGAGACGGCTGAAAATAAAATTAATAAATTTAAATTTTGCACACAATTTGGCAAAAAATTTGCAAAAATATTCTTACTTGGAACGTGGGCCATTTGAACAAGAGAAAAGAGATCCATGTCAATTAAAACAATCACATTCGTCACAGGCTCTTCTGGAGTACTTCTGTAGGTTCGGACATGTTCAAAATTATTATTTTTTCCTATTTTGGCAAACTTTAATTTAAATTAATTTAATTACCGCTCTCCTAAACTCTTAATAATTCGATGTACTAGTTGATCCATGTACCTGTGCAAATAATTGAAAAAATTATTTTAAAAACTCTACTGTACTGCGTAAAATTAAAATTTGTAATGATTAATTTTAATTACACTTAAAAAAAGTACTGAATATGACGTACTTATTAAAATTCTTTAAAGTTTCCTCCCCTTTTTCAGTCACTAAACGGAAATTCCACTAAAACAAATCAAAATGAAACTTTATTAGTATTTAAAATGGCGGGCTTTTTGAATACGAAATATTTTATTAAACTAATTAATTATTTTTCATACCTTTCCCAGCTCCCACATCCATACTAAAATAAAAAATAACATTTATTTTTTATAATACAAAACAAAGTAATAATTATTTTAATTCAAAACAAAAACTCACTTGGTCGGCCATCATCGTCGAAACCTAGAAAAAAACAATTTCAGCATCCATGAATTTATTAATATATTCGCCGAAAATTATATTTTGCAAAAAAGTAACCTGCATGATAGTAGATGAAATTCTTTTGAATAAAATAAGGCGCTTCCCATAAATCAAGTTCGTGTTGCTTCTCCGGCTGGATACTCTATCAAAACAATTAATAATTAAAATAAATTGCACAATCAAATTAATTAAAAATTTCTTACATTTTCTCCTGCATCAATAGAATTCTGCAAACTCTGTTCATTCTCCACTATCCGACCATCCCGGTTGACCACTGTCACCGCCTCTTCTGTTGGCGCCGTCGTGTCATTTAAATCCTCCGTCAAAATTCCAGTAGCAAGAAATGCCACGACCAGTGCAAAAATATTTATGCAAATCATGTTTACATTTGCGTGTACAAATCAAGACTAAATAAATCTCACCATTTTACTTACCAACACCTCAAGTCATGAAGAATGTGCAAAAACAACAAAAAAAAACTCCGTACATTTACAAAGAATGACTTTTAATTGTACACTTGCAAATGTTTTTTTGGTCAATGTTCAACGTCCATATTCTTTCCCTTTGCGTGTTATGGGAAATCTTACATTGTAATCTTCCCATGCATGCAAAAATGAGACAAAGAAGCAAAAAGTCATGAAGAAAAAAATATTTCAGAAATATTTTTTGCGTGTGATGATTCTCCTCTTTGTAATTGTAATCAGATTAAGAATCCAGTTGAAGATTATAGTTGGCGTCATTCATGCAATTTCCAGAATCAAAACCATTTTTAATTTTTTTTGCACATCTTATTCAGAGTCACTTGACTTGATTGAAGGACAATTAAATGGTTGAAGACTTTAGCTAATGTTTTCTTAAATACAACAAAGTATGACCTTCCACAAGGAGAACTACTCTAGAGAAAATTTGTTCAAAGCAAAAACTTTTTTTTGCATAGAATGGTGTGCTAATTATAATAATTATCTTTTAATTATTGTACATACAAAAAGATTACTTCACACAACATAAACTTTCCCGGTACAGTAAATTCGTCATCAAATTTTAGGTTGAATTTGCAAGACAGGTTGAAATTTAATTGTTATTTAATTTTTGCAAATAATTTGGTCAAAATCAAGTCACCATTTGACAATTTATTAAGATTCACGATTGGCGAGATAAATAAATAAGTTAAGTTACTCGTGAATAAGTCAACCATTAAAATATAATTGAAAGATTGAAAAATTTAATTGGCAAATAAATTAAAGTTAATAGCGAGGAGGAGGGAAATTGGCAAAATATTTGTTGGAATAATAAGGAGGATGACAATAAACTTGAGAAGGGACACTGAGCAAAGTAGTCGCATTGTAGGAGGAGCCTTCCTCTCTCTCTCTGTCCTTCTGTGACCTTTTCATTTTTTGGCGAATATTATAAATTAAAAGGCCTACAAATGCAATTAGTAAAATCCACATGCGAAAATTTTGTTGATTGGCTCTTGTACTACAATTAATTCTATTCATGTCACTCTCCAATATTTTACAAGCCGTCGAGTCAAAAGAACTTCCCACAATGTTCCAGAGGAAGAGGGACATTATCAATGTTGAATGAATGCTACAGATGCACACTGACGTCATCCTCTAAAAAAGTTAATTGTAATTAATTTGTCATTTAATTGTAAATGGAAGTACAGTGTCAGTACTCGTACCGTAGTAGCGGCCAGAACGAGCGAAAATCCTGCGGCGGTACTTAAAACAAGATTTCCGTAGGCAATCCACAACGTGTCTTTTATAGCATAAATTGGATTAACTTTAATGATAATTAATTATTAATATAATTGTTTAGTTAATTAAATTATATTTTAAAGTACGTTCAAACACAGTTAAATGCCAAGCATCACTATGCTCCCCGACCTTCCCTCCTTTTATGTAGTCAATAGCGATGAGCATGTAGACTGCAAAAGACTGTAAAATTAATGTTGATATTAATTTAATTCAGTATTTTAATTAATATTTAATTATTTTTAATCACTAATTCAAAAAGGGCAACAAGGAGGCCAATTAGTTTGAGGGAACAACAAACATCATTATCACAATTCATGTGCCTTCGCCACACGAACCATAGTTGACGGGGTGTAAGGGTCAACAGGAATAATATTTTGGACTGGAGGTCATTCATTTTAACGTCATTTGGGTCAGTCATGAGAACAGAGAGTTATTCTGTTATCATTTAAACCATTTAAATCACAATTAACTAATTATTTTCAAATAAACTCAATTGGTTTTTGCACACAGCGTGTATAGCATACTCCGTGATTATTTTTGCAATGTTTATTTAAAATCGCAATACCTTTTAAACCTAAAAGAATTCATTAAACTATGACAATAATTCATGGCATAAATTTTATGCCTATGCAATTTTAATCCTTTTTAGAATTGACCGAAATTAAAATTTTAGTCAATTTAATTTCATTTTTTGCTGGTGAAAATATCACAACAAATCTCGATTATTTCATTTTTTATAAAGAACGAGACTAAATGCAAATAAAAAACAAAAAAAACTGCTAATTTCAGACTTGATTATTTCAACATTTTGTCTCTTGCATTTTTATAATAAAATTATTTTTCCCTCTTTTATGTCAACAAATTGAGACAGAAACTTGCTAAATGAACAAAAATGTGATTTTTATGTTCAAATTAATTTGGATGATATCAATCTGCAAATAAATATACCCAATAATTTCATTAAAAATTCTCTTCAAAATCTTCCTTGTTCGTACTAATCGTACTTCCTGCTAGTCGGATAGTTTTATGTTTAATTTTAATCTCTTTAAAAAGTCCACATAATTCTCTTTCAAATCTCAAATTATAACTATAAAAGATTTTGAGAAGTCATTTTAATTTACAATTTAAAGGTAACCACAATTAAATAAAATGAAATTATTTTCATTTTTTGCACTCCTCCTTTTAACAGTGGCCCTTGTCCAGGCCTACGATTCAAAAGATATCGACGCTTATCATTTTCACACCTACTTTTTTCACGAGAATGAACGAAGTGTCCAAGAACTTCTTTCTTTCAGGTTTTTAATTGACAATTAAATTAATTTTCATTTGCTCAACAACATTTTTTTACATTTTACAGAAAAGCAACACGTCAACTCATCATGGATGGAACGCTTGGAGGATGCTCTCTCAATCAAGTAATTTAATTACAATTTATAATTATTAGTACGTAAATTTTAAAAGTTGAAAAATATTTTGTAGATCATGATCGGCGTTGATGGCCCACATCCGTACAGTCAGTACGAGTGTTGTTGTAACAAAACTTGGTTCCCTCATGGTAAAGTCAATTAATTTTAACTATATGACTTAAAATAAATATTTAATTTAAATATAGCAATGGCATGGCATATGCAAAATCATGGCAATATGTCCGTTCTAATTCATCCCTTGACGGTAGAAGACTTGGACGATCACGTGTCCAGGACCAGTTGGATTGGACAACCAGTCCCTTTGGACACAGAGTGCCCGTTTTTGTACCCTTTGATACCAAAACCACGCCCTTGTCCCGTCTACCCCAACTACCCCGATGAGATACCCAAAGGGCGATCCCCGTTCCCTAGAATCCCTGGCACTGAAGATTATTCAAATCAAATGGGGCTCAATTTATTATATGACTCATATTAATTTTTACAGGCCGAACTTCCAGGTACATGCGTTATCAAAACGTTTTACTAATTATTATCAAGTTAAGTTTACACATAATTTTATTTGAAAGGAATTAAATTTTAAAATTCTTTCATGAAAATCTGAAATGAGCGGACTGTATAAATAAAGAATATTAATTTAAATATTGGAAACGTCATGTTTAGCATTTAATTTACATTTTTAAATATAAATTAGAGTTTCAATTAATTTACATATCAATTAAATTAAATTATCCTATCCTATCCTTTATAAAAGCAACCTTTTTGCATTAAAACCAAACCGGATGCGGTCTATTGATTTATTTACAAACTTAACGTTGATTGCAATTAAAATTAAAGGAAAATATTTACAAAATGTTTATGCCGGAAACTGAGCAATTTGTTAACTCATTCCCTTCATAAAATTTACAAGAATAAGACTTGAAATATTTTTGCATTATTTATTAATTTAATTTTCAAATATTTAATTATTAAAATTAAAAATTGTGAAAATGAGACTAAACAAAGAAAATTTGGTCAAGTCCATGTGTTTCATATTTATCGTCATCTCCTTCATTTCCTGTGTCTTCCTCCCCCTCCCCACTGGCTGTCAAGAGACTACACCCACCACTGACATTGACCTCCATGGAAGTGACCCAGAAATTTTAAATTCTTGTGACCCGACAATTAAAAAACCCATTTTACAATTAACAACTCGAATTCGAGGTCACGAAGGAAGAACCGAAAAAATTGTCAAAAATTCAAACTCAAAAACTGACTCCATTGAATTGAACAGTACAGGCTTTGACATTGACCTCACTTGTACTTACACTGACCCTATTGACCTCACATTTGAGGGGCATTTGGTACACACATAAATAATTTAATAATCAAAATAATTAATTTAAATTATGTAATAATTTTACAGTCAAATCGAGACACAAAAGTGACAGATATGACCCGAGATGTTAACAATTGTTTTAAAATTAAAATTAGAGTTTTTGCTAATGAAAGAGCCACGGGAAATTACAGTTGTTTTACTATCAAAGAGCCCACAATTCGCTCATCATTTTACATTTTTGTGACACGTAAAATAACAATGTAGCAAAAATAATTAAAAAAAAATAATTAAAATTTTTATTTTATTTATTACAGCATCCAATCCAGGAGTTTTGCTGCATCGAGATGAAGAAAAATCATTGGTGGTTATACCAAATTTATTTGACACAGAGGTCATCATCCCTTGTTCAACTTCTTTGAATAATGTCAAAGTTCAACTTTGGAAACAAAATGACCCTACCACAGGTCACACCGAGTGGATTCAACTGGACAGATCGGGTTCCCAAATGGGAATTAATTATAATAATAAAATTGGCTTCATTTTAAAAAATCATTTAAATATTCCCGGTGTCTACATATGTAACACGACGACCTCAGGCCAAAATGACGTTGTCCATGTCACTGTAGAAAAACCGTCAAGTAAATTAACGTTATTAATTATAAATTATAATTTATAATTTTATTATTATTTTTAATTAATTTCATTTTTTAGATTATCAAGCTTATCCAACCAGTTCAACAGTGAAATTGGGAGAAGGTGATAAATTCTGGGCCAAGTGTGAAGCGCGGGAAGAAATTCAAATTAAATTAGAGGACATTAATTTTTCATTAACTTTAAATGAGTCAATTTATGAAGAAAAAATTGGCAAATATTCTTGTAAAATTGAGACAGGGCCATTAAAAAAGGAACAAATTCATGGAAAAGTTTCTTGTCATTTCAAGTCAAATAATTTGGAACTTCATCAGTGGAGTAAGATCAAAAACTAATTTTATTAATTAATTTTAATCACAATTAATTTTTTTGGCAGACATAAATAGCAAAAGTAATAGCCCTACAAATTTTGCAAGTCTTGCCAATTGTATACAAAATGAGGGAGGTCAAATGAAATATTTTCCTTGTGACAATTGGATTGAATGTCGACTTCGTCAGTGTCAACTTTGGGCAAGTTTTTTTTTCAATTAAATTATTTAATTTTAATATGCAATTTTTCCTTTAGGACTCAAAATGTGAGACACGTGACTCGGAATACTGTACTGGAATGGAGATGGCGGGAAAATCAAAAAAATGTTTTACTAGTGGAATTTTTCAGTGTATCCCCCACAATAAAAATGTTCCTCCATCTACCGTCATTTACTTCACCGGACTGAAATCCCACCAAAAAAGTGAGGTCAAGGGTCAAAATATTAATTTTCCAAAAACAAATTAAATTTTTAATGTCAATTTTTTTAATTTCAGTCACAGACTGGACGACAGTGAGTCAAGATAAAATTCTTGAGATTTCTAAAAAATCAGAGGAAAATTCAAAATTGACCGTCACATGTCGTGGTTCCAGTTTCGTATTTTCTTGGCGTTTCACTTGGACAATTTTAATCGGCAACAAAAAAATGAGCATTGTAGTACCTAAAGGTAGAAAAATATTTTTTTTCAAATGAAAATTGACCTCTGACCTTAATTCTATTGTACAGAAAACATTACCCATGAATGGGATGAGTCAAGAGCAATAATTAAAAGTGAAATTAAACTCAATTTCTCTAATGAAATAATGGAAGTCCATTGCCATGCTCCCATTTGGAACACCACAGAAGAGAGAGTTGTCAAATTGACTAATTTACAAAGTAAATTTAAATTAATTAATTAATAATCCATTTCTATTACTGTACAAGAATAAATAACTACTAATTTCTAATTTTCAGTCAATAGAAAAGGAAGAAATAATGGAACGGGGACTACAATTGGAATTTATTTGTTAACCATTTTAATGGCATTGATAGTATTGTACTAAAAAGTTCAAAAATTAATTTTTAAATTGTTAAACAATTTATTTATTAGTATCAAAATAGTTTAAATTTAAATAATTATAATAAATTGGCACAATTAATAATCATTCTGTCATCCAGAACTCACCCACCAACCTTTTTCCCTTCATGTTGTTGGTAACGTGGACATTAAATTTTGAAGCATTTGACACTTGAATTATAATTAAGGATAAAATTAAATAAATTAAAATAAATTTTGTTTTGAGATTCCGTTATAGTATAGTTAATTGTGACAAGTTGATAAAATCATTTAAATTACCAGTAATTGGTAGTCAATCACTTTATTCTTGATTAAGATAATTATCTTTACAATTTCTAATTCCATTTCATTTAATTTTAATAAATTGCGAGCACAGTTTATTCACTAGAGGAGAGTAAGAGTTAACAAAAGACCCTACCGATTAAGCAACAGTTTTTTGGCCCAGTATTAAAAAAAAAATTTTGAAAAAATTTTATTTAATGTTTGTTGAACAAACTTTGTTTATTCTACTCTGGAGAGCAGGTCGAAATACCTCTTTCTCATAAAATATTTTGATCGGTGAATCACTGACAAACCCGCCAGGCGGGTCGGCATGGATCATTTTACCATAAAAAGTGCCAAAAATGCCCAAATTAAAAAATTCAATGCTCAAAAACTACTGGGCGCAAAACTCTGCAACTTCGCAGCTGGCAGGTACACTAGTTGGGTCAGTTTTTTATTACATGACCAACCCGCCAAGATGGCGGTTTGCCGCCAAATTCTCTCGGTCAACTTTGAGGAGGTAGGCATAAGACAAAAGGACTGGATATGAGGTGAGAAATACTAATAAGTTGAAAAGAGACGTCATACTGACCTTTCTGCTGATGTTTGCAGTTAGTGGGGAATAATTAGACGGTCATCGGTTGACCTCTTAAAGCCATTTTGTTTACTAATATTGTCTGTCGTATCTAGACCAAGAGTAATTAGTCCAAATATTCACTAGTGTGACATTTTGTGCAGAATACGAGTCTTAATTACGTTTCGACGAACCGGGCATCGTGATACCAGATCTGGGTATTTTACTTAAATAAAGTTCTATAAGTTAGATTTTCAACGTCCTCTCCTTTCAATTAAATTATATATTTAAAATAAAATATTCTAAAATGATAAAGATGAGAATTGATTTAATTCCACTTATCAAATTCTATGTCCAGACTGTGACCAGTTAAAAGTGTGCCAAAGCAATGTTGATGGTATGGTCAAATTGGAGGAGTATGGTGAATCAATCTTATACATTATGCTTTAAAATGCAATGACGAAATATTTCAAGGTTATTTTTTATTTAATCTAATGACATACTCATAAATGTAATTGTCAAGTGGTCAATAAAACTGACATTTAGAACACAAACAAACATAATAAAATTCTTCAGCGCTTCAACATCACTCAACTTCAAAAATTTAATTTGTGAAGTTAATTCTAAATTAACTCGTCCTTTTATACTGACACAATAACAATAGATAATTGTTATTGAATTAAAAATGGAGGGAGATGGTTTTAATTTCAAAATAAAAATTATTTTGTAAACAAATTGGTCTCAAAACAAGTTTGTGACTTGTTGAACAAAGTCTCGTTGCGGCGTAAAGCATGCAATAAAACTCTAATTAATTTTTTAGGTAATTATAATTAAACATTTCGCTTTTTTAAAAATACTTGTCTCTATATTTCATGACATGCCAATTCCATCGATTAAAAATGGAACAAAAAAAATATTTTCTTGCTTGTGTCATGCTCAAAAAAAATTGGGTTTGATGAATACAGATAAAACGTGCCAAATCATAATTTAACTGACCTACATTTCATTTAAAAATTTAACTTTAATATTTATTCTCACAATTCATAACTTTTATTTTTTAAATAAGCTAAGACCATTTTTTAACATCAAAATTAATGATGTTGAAGATTAAAATAATTGTCATATTAATTGCATTTAGTTTTACTTTTGTCCATGGAGCACAAGTAAAGGATGGGGATACTGAAGGTATTTAAATTTGAATTGATAAATATTGGAAATAAATGATTAAATTAAAATTTGTAGACCCGCCAGACTTCATTTTGGACCCCATCTCTCCCTTTCCCAATGCCAAAGAAGAGAAACCAGAAAATTCCACTGTGATCTTGACCTCCACTTCCACTCCCACGCCCCAGGTCAATGTAACTGACCTTCCTTTGGTTACAACAACAAGGGCACCACCATCCATTAGTCAAATAATTATTGACTTTTTTTCAAGGCCCAACATTCCCCCATCCAATTCACCCAGTAAAGAACTACCAGAGAATGAAATTTAATTACAATGATTAAATTAACTATACTTGATTATAAACTGTAAAAACATTTTTGATTCAGTTGACATAATGTTAGAAGTATTTTGGGTAAATAAAATTTAGTTGTCAATGTATGTACATACAAGAAAACTTGTATAGAATTTGGAATGTTGAAATTTCAAATATTTTTCAGAATTAATTACGATGGACATTTTAATGTGAAACTATTATTTTTCTGTATTTCTATCCCTTCAACGTTGAGAAAGGAATTGTTTGAGACAATTTCAATAGAAAGACAGGTATGACTCGTGTTGATATTGAACATAGTCAAAGTTGGTTTTTTAATTCCTTTTTGTAGACTTTGTCCAACGTATTTGACGGGCACGAATTGATATTTAAAATATCCACGATTATATTTTTCTGAGGCTGGCAAACTTGTCCAAAACATTTTACTTGACTTGATTGACTGAATTGACTCACGATTACCTACATGTGCCATATTTTCTCTATTTGCCACCTTTCCTCTAATAGAGGTCCAATTGCCATTTAAAAATGATAACCCAGGACTACAAAAAAAATACGGTACATGGAATATTCGTTTTTCAAGTCACATGATTATTTGAATCAAACCATTTTTTCTTTTTACATTTTACAACTGACTCAGCTTTATCTCTCTCTCCATCTATCCGTTCTATATGTAACAATTAAATTAACTTTAACTGTACAAAATAATCCAAATAAAATGTTGACCCTGAAAAATTTAAAGTACAATTATTTTGTATTTAAATGTGGCGCATGGCTTCGAATCCTTCCTATCAAAATTCATCCAATGAATGGGACGATTGAGAGCGAGAAGAGTCGAGGGAAATTATTCATTTTTTATTTTTGGCTGAGTGTGGTCTATTTGCATAATTTGTACGTAATTTTAGCGCCACCCAATTTTTTCTGTTCAGTGACCCCACCCAATCAAGTCTCATTTATCTTCAGCGCATGCCTGCTGTTGTCATTGCCGTAATTTATTTTTCAGTGTGCTCCGTCTTTGGACGAGAAATGTTTGTACATAATTTGAATTTGACGGTCAAACTTTTTAATTGCTCTTTGGTTCCTCAAGGTAATTAATTTTTTAATTTGGTTCTTAATTGATAATTAAAATAAATCATGTTGATGAAAGTTTTAGATAATTCCATTCGGCCTGAGGACACTCTTCCCTCTAACGACAAAAAAGAAAGTAAAAGAAACATAATGGTCAGAAGAAAGGGACAAAAGGTCAATAGAGGTCATCGATCACAAGTAAACATGTATAACAAGTAAAAATTATTTAAATATTTATAAATTAAAAATTTTAATTTACAATTTAATGTAAAACAGAGAACCGGAAATGGGGAGAATATTCGAGACAGGAATTGCTCATGTTGACACAAACACAGACCATCTACGGAGGTGAAATATTCCCGGGTGTTTTGGGCTTGGCTTTGGATCGTACAAGAATTCAACTTTTGTACTCAATTCTCCCGCCAATTTGGCAAGGCAATGGCAGTTTCTATACTTTACTCATGTTTGAGGGTGGATTCTTCACAATGTCACTGGGTATGTGGGGCTTTTATTGTGTCCTGGCGGGACTTTTCTTTCTCAAGTGTGACCTTGTAGCGGAACAACTAAATAATTATCTAAGGTAATACTAATTAAAATAATGTTAATTAATTATTAATTAAATTAATAATAGGACCATGCCATTGGTGACTGTTAGAGATCTCAAAAAAGTAGTGAATGCTCTGAGAGAAAGAGTCATTTTCATCAAATGTATCAACACGGCTTGTTCTGACATCATTTTCCGGCACAAAATGGCCAACATGACTGTAGGAATAATATTGACTTTTGCTGGGATTCAGAATATGAAAACAAATCCAGTACTGGCTGCCATTAATTTGTGTGTTGGGACACTCTATCAAGTCTTCTTTTGTGTCATGTTTGAACGGGCTTTTCGAATCCCGGAAGAATTGCATGCGGTTCAGAATCATGTTCAACTGAAATTGATGGAAATGACCAAGGCTCCTTGGGAGAAAAAATGGATGCTCATGGCAGTTAGGGCCATTCCTAAACAAGGAATTAAAGTCGGGGAATTTAGAACCCTTGAGAGGGAGAGTACACCCATTTTCATTTATTTTGTCATGCAACAAGTCGCCAGCCTTCTTTTGTCTGCTCGGTCTCGGAAATGAAATATTTTAATAAAATATTTCATTTCCAAGAAAATTCAATTCGATAAAATAATTTTATTAACGTAATTAGTAGTCTTGCATTCTGTAGTTAATTGTTGACGTTGTTAGTAATAAATTAATTAATTAAAATTAACGCTGCTTAAACTACTTGTGTAAAATTGACTTTGAGTTTTCTTTTCTCCAAGCCATCTTAGGTATTTTGTTACTTATGAGTGTTGAAATAAAGAGGTTGCATAGAAAAAAGAAAACAAAAAGAAATAAAAAAATAAGTTTTGAATGATCGGGCCCTTGAGTGCGCATGTGTAGACTCTCTGAGGTCCTTTTCTACACATGCGCACTCACTTCAAAACTTATTTTTTTATTTCTTTTTATTTTCTTTTTTCTATGCAACCTCTTTAATAAAAGATGATATTAAATTATTTAAAGTGTTGGTCACCAAACACGTGTCGTAACTTTTTTGATAAAATTTCAAGAGGATTGTAGGGCAGGATGAAAACATGCTTTATTTATTTGAGTTCAAAAATCAAACGAGGCAGAATCCTGTACCTACCATTCCCGACAGAAACTTGTCTTTCTTGCTTAATCTTTTGTAATCTTTAATTATCATATTGTTGAAACTTGATTTATACATTTCCATCTTTCATAATTGATGAAATATTTTACACTTTTAACAATTTTTTATCCTGTCCTCACTTGGTACACATTTTAATTTACACTAAAATACTGAATGTCTATTTTTTGACCTATTTTATAGTATTAGTATAAAAACAAGATAAATGAAGTTTATGATTATTATTTTAAATATTTCTTTGTATAAAAAATCATTGAAAACATTAACTAATTTCGATTTGTTTATTCGTGTCATATAATGTTAAAGTCCTTTGAGAAACATGTACATTATGTTGGTCATACATTATACAAGGTACCGTTTTTAATATAAATTATTTTTTGTCAACAAGTCATGTTTGAATAGGCCAATTAAATTTATACATGACATTGAACAAATAATAGACTAAATTAACTTGTCATGAAATTAAACGATGACTAAAAGACTTGAAAACATTGACCACCTCATTTTATATTCATTTTATATTCTGGCAGTCCAGCAGGATGATTAGTGACAGTTAAAATGTTACTTGTCTACCCCAAATCAACAAAAGAATATTACACGAGTATTTGATTTTCCAAAATTTCAGCGTGGGCTAGAGTAAATTAATTGTTTTATTTCATAAAACCCACGAATCCAGACAAAACATTTTGTCCAGCTCCAGAGAATTGAAAAAAATATATAAATATAAATGTAAACATAAAGTTAAATTATTTAAATTCTAATTAACTCTAGGAAAAATGTTCCTCATCTCTCCAGGTACACTCTCCTACATGAAAAAAGGAATAGATTACGGGGAATATTTTCAAACTCATCCTTACAAATGGAACAATCAAAATAATCGGCTTGAATTAGTCACTTCTCCACGACGTCTCTCCCTCTGGATTTTCAACATCATTCTCACTTTCTCCTACTTTTCCTTCCTTTTCCTTCAAGCCCTTAAAATTAATTTCAATGAAAATTCAACAGCCCTTAAAATTTATTTACAATTTTTCACACTTTTATTCTCATTCTCTTCCACATTTCAAATTGCCATCATCATGAATTTGAACACTCTCCCTCTTTTTGTGTCCCATCATTTTACTCTTATCGAAACACCTGATGAGTTCGACGATGAAGAAATGAGTGAGTCATTTTGTAAATATTTTATATTTTTAATTGGCACAATTTATTAATCTTTCAGGTCAAAGTGGCTCAAAATTAATTCGTCTTTGTGAAAAAATTTCTGTCTTCATTTTTCACAGTTTCAACTGTGTCGTAATTCTTTTACCAATTATTGTTTTCCTTCGACCTCAATCACCCGAATTTATCACTTCTTTACTTCCCGAATCGGGTTGTGTCCGATTTTCTTTTCTTTTTCCCTTTGTCATTTTTCATATGTACCATCATTACATTCAAACTGCTAATTCATTTCTGTGGATTTTCTGGTGTTTACCCTTCCTCTTTTCAACTTTGGCCATCTTTGAGAGTATTCGGTACAGTCTCATTTAAATTTCACATTAATTATAATAATTATTAATTTGTGATCATTTTAGTTATCAGAATTTGAGGATGCCCAAAATCCACCGAATTCTCCGTCGCTATTTACAACTCCAAATTCTTGTGAAATCATTTAATCAAGTTTTCTGTACTCTGGTTCTTCCAGTATCCAAATTAATTTTAATGTGGGTCACATCTTTTTGTATTTTTGGTTCAATTCGTATTCAAGGGTTCATTGTCCTCTTTCTTGTTGTTGTTGGTATCGATGCCCTTGTCATCCTCATTATTCTCCTCGCTTGCCTAGCCTCCGTGCACAGCCAGTCCAGCCAAATCCTCCTTCTCCTCCACTCTCCTTCCCTCCAACTTGAGTTGACTCAAGATCTCAAGAAAATGGTGACCTCGATGAGGCCATGCCAAGTAATGGTCGGGTCAATGTACTTCGTGGACAAACCAATTCTTCTCACTGTCACTAAAATTATTGCTGAAACAACAATGAACTTCCTCATTGCCAATCCTTGATTATTTCTTCCTTGTAATTTTAATCAAAGTTCTCAGACAGATGAGAAAGAGTCTTTTGTTAAAAATTCTAGTAAAAAATATTGGAATTAAAATACACGATGAGGCGTGGGAGCTCTACGGTATTTTGATCTCTCTTGTTTTTGTTCATTTAAAGTTGAAGACTGTGTTTTTTTAGTCAAGATTGAACAAACTAAGACATTAAGTTTCCTTCATGGTAATCATCTTTAACAAAAAAAAATGTTGATACAGAACATCGTGAGTAGAACAATAAATCATTTGATGATTGTAATTTGAGTTTTTGCAAACTTTATTTTTTTGTTGAATAATCAAGTGCATACAATGGGAATTATTTGTAAGGAAGATGTACTATTTTTTATTAAACTCAAGTTAAATAAACGTTAAATAACTATTATTACTGTTTTTAATATTGACCTCTCTTCGTACTTTGCACCCAAAAATATTTTGTAAGGCAAGCATTCAAATGAATAAGTAGGGGAGGAAGGGGCATAAGTACACCACCGCATATTCATGAGTATATCTACAGTTCTATTTGCTCTACAGTACCCA